>WOGR01001163.1:0-20932 GCA_015342045.1 Leptinotarsa lineolata
ACACAAACACGCAAACGACTGATTACAACCCTGTGCTGGTACCGAACTCGTACCAAGAAGGCGAATTCACCAATGAACGCTGCCCTTTCCATCTGACGCTGGGCGATCACGTGAACATCACGCTTCGGTTTTGTTTTGTTTTACTCTATCTTGGATTTGGATAGACTTTAGGTATGCTTAATTGGTTCTGGCTGTACACATTCACAGTTTGGGATATTACTACTCCCAATGTTATATGAATGATATTCACAGCTTCTCATCCTGTTCTCATCCTATTAATACTATATTATAATTCCAAAATAATAGACACGTTTTTGCCTCAATGTGTTCTGTCAGTGGCGTATAGAAATTATACTAAACAGGTGAGGAAAAACGATGATGAAATATATTGAATCACAGCCTTGGCAACAATGTTTTCGTTTTAATGCAATAATATTATGGAATTGTTGATACTATAGTAATATGTCTTCTAATCCATTTTTGGTGATTTCAAGCACCACATTTTTAAAGGATAGTCCAGTTGAACCATAAAATACATTTTACCGTCATTTTGTATATTGTATTTTAATTTTTTTATTAATTATTCGTTTCAGAATTGGTACTTTAAAGAAATACCAATTTTGCCACAGTATCCGCTTTTTTATAACCTTCGATCTGTTAATATCCGGATATTCAAGCCATTTCAAATATTATGTCGTTTAGTAATATTTAATGAAATATAATAATCACTTTTTGTGATTTTTTATTCTTTCTATCGCACTTCGTAGATCCTTAAATAATATATTTTTTCGTAAATTTTTCATAATGCGTACCTCCATACTTTCATGTATTGCTATAATTTCTGCGACACATATATTTGTATACAGGGTGTTTCAAATTCGATACTCACCATTGGGATCTCAGAAACTATGAGAGATACGAAGATGGTTAAATTGGGGCTAAGTTACGCATTCACCTAACTAACAATATCCCGGTGTCCGGAAAAACAGAAATTTCAGAAAATGGTTTTTATTCTTTTATGGCTTTATTTTTCGAAGGATTCGAAAATAAATTGCACTTCCACATTGCCACTTTTTCTCTGCTACAGAAGACGCAACTCATGAACTATTAAAAAAAAATCAACAGTGCTGTTAGTGAGAATAAAGCATGCTATGCCTATTTATAGATCTGTCAAAAGCTTTCGACACTGTAAGCCATTCCTTACTCTTGCATTCTCTAGAAGACATTGGCGTCAGAGAAAATTCACTGAAATTATTTGAAAGTTATCTCTTAAAAAGAAAGCAAGTAGTAAGAATTGACAACGTATTGAGTACGAAAGAAAATACAGAGTATGGTGTACCACAAGGAACCGTATTACGTCCTATTCTGTTTAACATATATATAAATAGTTTATTCACGTAAGAGAGTGGTGGAGATATTATAGGATTTGCTGATGATACAGCAATATTATACAAAGACGAGAGCTGGATCTCTCTTAAGGTAAAAGCAGAAAAAGGCTTTAGTCTTATTGGTTACAACATAAACATAAACTCCTTACAGTAAATTTAGGAAAAACGAATTACGTGACATTCACGTGCAACAAATCAAAACACATTCCTTTTAACAATTTAGAGGTCAACATCCAAGGTCTACCCATCAAAATTCAACCAGTAGAAAAAATCAAATATTTGGGCATCTTCTTTGATTGTCATTCAAAGTGGAATCACCAGATCACATATATTATTAAAAAACTACAGACAATACTATACAGATTCAAATATCTGAAAAAAGTGCTGAAATATGAACAATTGCAAACTTTGTACCACGCCTTGGTAGAAAGTCATTTGAGATATGGTATTTGGGATGGGGCGACGCATTGAGAACACACCTTAAGCCTCTGGAAACTATTGAAAAAAGATTTCTGAGAATAAGGCTTTTGAAAAACAACAGATATCCTTCAGACCAACTTTTCAGTGAAAGCTGTATCCTCGATCTAAGGCAATTGTACTATCTCAAAACCGGTTTGAAATATCATATTTCACGGAAGTAGGCACAGCTACCTACTCACCATTACGAAACATGGTCAAATCGTTTAGTCAGAGGTCATACAGATACATTGCCTCCAAAATATATAATTCCATTCCCAAATCAATAACCGACATTAAAAACATTTTTACTTTCAAGAAAGAATTTAAAAAAAATTCATTCTGAAAACGCCTAGAATAGTAGTCAGTGAAATAATTGAAGGAAAATGAAAACAGAATAGCTTTTTAAATACCTGTGATTCACTGTATGTAGATGATTGATATATTGTATTGAATTGAACTGTTTAAAAGTTTGATATTCGTTAAATTGACAATTGTGCTATTGTAGTGTACTGTTTCTTTTTTTTTATTTTAAGTGTACTGACGAATTCTAACAGTTGTACAAACATGTTTTATTACATTTACGATTGAATATGTTTATAGTCGAATATTCTCCTTTGTTATTAATTCTAAGTATTTTTAGTATTGCTATTTCTACGTATGTATTCACAACAAATTTTGAATCTCGAAACAAGTATTTACTCACTTATTGAGCAAATCGTTATTTATTTATACTTTCATTTTTGTATTTGGAATTTTATTTCTTTTTAAATGAATAAAATTATTGTTATTATCATTATTATTATTATACAACAAATGTATAAACGAAATTGATTGACCTTTGAACTTTGTCGACAAAATGTTAAAATTTTAGACAATAAAGCTCATCATTCATTCATCCTGTCGCTGCGTATATTTTGAATCGTTGAGATTATTAACTGAGATAACGTTTTCATTGCGTAACCAAAATCCTTTTCAGAGATCACAGTTATTGGTGCTGGTCTTAGCAAAATGTACATAAAGGTCATCCTAAACCCAGATCTAACGGAAAGAATAATCATTAAAGAACTGCAACGAGTTTTTATATTTTTATTCATGAACCTATATCCAGTCACAATCCCCACGCCATTAAACACGCCCTGAGATCTGAGAGTTCCCTAGCAGAGGATATTATCTGATTTGAAGTCGCTCAAAGCTGAATGTATCCGGAACTGTAACCTTGCCTCCATTGCGTAACCAGCGAAATTATTTTCAACGTCTTCCAAAGCTGCAATGGCCAGCTCTTTCTTTCCATTCTGCCACTCAATTAGCGCTAGTTCAACAATAGCGTATGGAACAACGTAGTGATCTTCCACCAAACTTTTCTTCATGGAAATGACATGTTCTATACACTCTAACCCTTGCAAAGGACTCCCCATGTACCTCAAACAAGTTCCCTTGACAAGTAAAACCACGGCTTTGTTGTCATTGTCGTATTCGGAAGGGTTGTTTTTGGAGTTGATATTAATAGTTTTAAGAGCCTTCTCAATAATTTTCAAGATGTTGGTAGCAACCAACGGCTTCTTCAGTACCTTGAAAATATTCCACAAATACATCATCTCGATGATGGGTATCACTAAGCCACCGTTCTGAGTGAGATAACGTTCAGCCCTTTTGACAGCAAATTTTTCTATAGGCAATGACTTTCCTGCTATTCTTTGTTTATATTTCGAGACGTCTCCCATGAGATGCTTCACTTCTTCGACTTCTGACGGAGTCAGATCGTCGTCAATCATTAACATAACTGCAGCTTTGAGGTAACTATACAAGCTCCGTGACCACTTACTCATGTCGATCAATTTGTCACAGTAGACCATCGCTTGTCTCCACTCGGTTTTCATACAATGCACCCAAAACAGCTCCCAGTAACAAACTTGGTGAAATTGGGGCCAGATGTTCTGTGATTTCCAAGACTTGCTGTACCATTCCTGGCCAGCATCCAGGTTTCCTGAGAGGAATTCAAAACGCCCTTTGAAAAATGAAAACCACACACTTTCTGGATGTTTTTCTAACTGGCTTTGTATTATTTCTCTGCACGTTCTCATATCACCTTCTCTATGCCCGAGTACATGCAAAATTATCAAATTGTAAGCCAAAGTGACCATAACAGAAAGGATTTGTCTCATGCCTTCAGATTTTGCCCCAGCATCCAGCTCTCTCAAACCTAGTTGCCTATTTCCAGAAAATCCTATTAGTTCCAGCAATTTCGTGACTTTCGTCGGCATCAGAGAAATCATAAGATTGAATGAACCTATTCCTGCTTTCACACCGCTTTCGAAGTGGTTTCTGGTGGAGTCGCCATCCCAATTTCTTTTCAGTAATATTTCCTGGCAGTCCTTGAAGGAGTTGAAGCAGTTTCTCATCCTGATACCCCCTTTGATGATACCTGACAACGTTTCGTCTCCTGCGAAGGTGAGAACAGCTCTCAACATGAGGCTTTCCGCATAACAGAGTTCTGCGTGAGCTTCCATGGTAGTGTACTGCGCATACTGCGTGCCTCTTACCACATTTCCAATTGACTCTCCTATAGTATTCTTCTTGCGAAATCTGTTGCTTACAGCCAGAGACCGCTTCAATGCCTTGACTGCCAAGGCAATGGATTCTTGTTGGAAAGTCATTATGGCTTCCAAAGAGAGAAACATTGCACTTCCAAGAGAGTGGTACATACTCACGTCCTTGTGAGAGTTCATCAAACTTTTTGCCTCTTCAAAATTGTTATTGAAGAAGTCATCAACAGCTCTATGAGCCTCATCTAGGGCCCGGTTTAGGGTCATATCGGCTGGAAGTGGTAGTGATTCTTGGGAGTCTTCATATTCTTCATTTTCACTTTCTGATTCGTATGATTCCATTGGTTGTGGCATTTTCGTGCAAGAACTTTTTCAATACTCTGGTCAATAAATGAGTAGATTGCGAACACACACAATTCACTTCTGAATACACAAAGTTGTTTATTCAACTGTTCTCTAATCTACAATTCTTTTGGAAATGATTTTATCTTAGGTACTTCAGAATGGATGTCTCATTGAAATACCGGGAGTCTCAAGGTATAGGTATATTTGTTTTAAATCGAGTGAACCCAGTGAACCTTCTGTCGTTATGTCTCACACAAAATTATTTTCAATTCAACAACAAAATGGATTTCTCCTCAAAAGGATTCATTATGGAAAATTCGTTAAGTCCCTTACTTGCGGTAATTTTCATAGATAACCTAGAGAAGTCCATTCTTAAGCATCCTTTGATTGAGTATTTCTTGTATTGGCACATATATGTGGATGACGTTTTGTTATGTTTCACAGGTACTAAGAGACAATTACATATTTTTCATAGGTATATTAACAAAATTCATGAAAACATTGAATTAACTATTGAAGTAGAAGCAGACAATTCAAACTCAATCAATTTCTTGGACATGTTAATTGGCAGAACGTGATTTTAAAATTCATCACAAACCTTCCATACGGATATTACTATTTATTGCGATTCTACCCATCCGTATCAACACAAAATAGCATCTTATAATATAGAATGATTCATAGATTAGTCAACTCAATATCATTAAGCAAATTGTAGCGAACAACGCATTGAAAGCTGAATTAATATACATTCCAAGCGATTCGGGACGTTTTTCCTATTGATAAGTTAGGTGATCAAAATCAAAATTATAGCGCTTTAACATATTTTGGACAAACAACAAAAAAATATATAAACTACACAAACTACAGGGAAATTTCAATTTTTTGTAACTTTTCCAAACTTTTCGAGATATGTGTGCAAAATGTTATGTACTCCCTTTTCAAAAAGTTATTTCTCCTTCTCAGCATGGTTTCGTACAACAAAGATCATGTATGACAAATCTTGCATGTTTAAAATAATATCTCTGTACGTACCTGGATAAACAAAAACAAGTCGATGTTGTTTATTCAGACTTTCGGAAAGTCTTCGATCAAATAGCCCATCATGTTCTTCTCAGCAAATTAACGAAATTGGGACTTCCCAATGAACTGCTTACTCTAATTGAATCATATCTAGTTATCAAAAAACAATTCATTGAATATGAGTCTTTCAAATCGGCTCAATACGTAGTTACGTCTGGGGTACCGCAAGGTTCTAATCTTGGACCCCTTTTATTTTTAATTTTTATTAATGATTTGGCAACCTCTTTCAATATTCCCAGCCTACTATTTGCAGATGACCTGAAACTATATTATAAAATCGATGACATTACTGACTGCCAACGTGTTCGGTATGAATTAGATGTAATCAAACTTTGGTGTAACGATAATTGTCTACAACTGAACGTATCCAAATGTAACATTATATCATTCACAAAAAATCGCGAACTTTAATGCACGATTATTCAATCGACAATAACACACTCAACCGCGTACACGAGATAAAAGATCTTGGTATAACATATGACAGTAAATTAACATTTAAAGCACATATAAGAAATATGACTGCCGATGCAACGATGCAAATAGTTTGCTTGGATTCATTTACAGAAATCCAGTTTACGACTACCAAAACACATCAATTGAAAACGTGCAGAGGAAGTTCCTGAAATATTTATGTCTGAAAGTTGAGGTATAGATCATAATATTTTGTTTGATATGACATCTTTGAAAAAAAAGAGAGTTATTCTTGGTATAAAATTCCTATATAAATTACTCAACAGCAATATCGACAGTACGGTTCTTTTAACCGATATCAAGTATTTAGTACCAAGAAACGGAGGTCAGCACAATCTGAAGTTCTATTGCGAAGCATCACGCACAAACGTTATGCTACGATCTCCATTGAATTGTATGTGCAGTAGCTTCAATAAAATCTGTGAATATTGCGATATTCATTTCGACTCTGAACGCCCTGGTATCATGAATCAACAATCACTTTTAATAATTCTATAATATTTGTGTCAGTACTGCTACATTGCATGATTTGTAACTTTTTTTGTGTGATATATTCAATTATCCATTCCTCTTTTAAATTCTACATATATTAATGTTTATTGTTTATATATACAGTGACTTTTATTTACTTTTATTTATCTCAAATACTCTGTAATAATAGCGTTTCCTGTAACTGGATACTCCTGTTGGAAATAAATTGCTTTTTTTTACTGTGAATTCATTTCAGGATTCTTTTGCTTAATATATTTGTTATTTGGAGCTATTCTTTTAATTTTCAATTATATTGGTTATTTCAGGGATTTCAAAACATTTTATACAATATTAGACAGTGGAAGTCCGAACTGATGAAATTCACCACGAAACATTGTCAATCACCTTCAAACAACAGAAAAAGTAGTTTTATTTTTATATAAACCAGATATAAAAATTTCATATAGAACCAGGTACTCAATACGTTGGGGAAGTTAGTCAAAAATGTTAATGACGAAACATCCAAATTGGAGAAATCGGGAGTATATGAATTAAATTGTGGAACTTGTCCTAAGGTAGAGGAGAGTAACCCAAGATGGGACGGTCTCCCAAAAAGGGACACTCATATTTTTGCATAATTTAAACACTGTTGTGACATCTAGTGGTGGCGCGCGAAAGTTTATCATATAACCATACTTCTGTAAGTGGCATATGCATTCAGTCCTAGTAGTGTCAGTTCTATGTCCGGTTATTTGTTTTCGGGGTTTTTATAAAAAATTTTGCTGTCTGCAAAACACTGAATAACGTTCTAACGGTAAGTTTCTATAAAATTCTATAAAGACAGGTTAGAAGAATAACTAATAGAGACATTACAGTAGTCGGAATTTTTAGGGCTACTATTTTCTAGATTTGTAGGTTAGGTTTTTAAAAATAATGTGCTAGTTTCTTAAGATGGGACGCTAATAAGTTTCCTAAGACTATGTTCCATCTTGAGACACCATACCTAAATCTGTTGATTTTATTTTTACTGTCTATACCAGATGCCAAAAAGAGATGAGTATTATGTAAGAAAAAGCGATCGTGGACGCTGTTCGATTCAAGACATGTCAGAAGCTGTCCAAAAAGTTCGAAATGGAGAATTGAGTATTCGACAAGCCGCAGAATCGTACAATGTGCCTAAAAGTACTTTGCAAAGGAGGGTTACAAACAAAAATAAGGTTGTGATAGCCAATTGAAAATATCTAGGACGATTTCCTGATGAACAGTAAAATGAGATTGTGGATTATATTTTCGAAATGGAAAAGCGATTTTTCGGGATCACTTATAAGGAACTTCGTCAACTGGCGTTTGAATTTGCTTGTGCCAATAACATCCCCAACAACTTTAATAGGGATACTAAAATGGCATCTAAAAAGTGGATTTACGGATTTTTACATAGGCACCAAAATATTGCACTTAGGAAACCAGAAGCAACGTCATATGCCAGAGCTACCGGTTTTAATGAGAACGCAGTACAAAGTTTTTTTTAATAATCTCGATAATATTTATACGAAGTATAAAGTGACTCCAGATCGAATATGGAAGGTCGATGAAACGGGCGTAACGACCGTTCAAAAATTGCCAAAAATTCTTGCTCAGAAAGGCAAAAAACAGGTAGGTGGACTGATAAGCGCCGAAAGGGGGGTAAATGTTACCATTGTTGCTTCCATGAGTGCCACTGGAAATTTTTTGGCTCCCGCTTTAATTTTTTCCAAGAAAAAGAATAAAACCTGAGCTGATGGACAATGCACCCAATGGAAGTCCTGCTTTCCCACAAGACAAAGGCTGGATGGATCGAGAGGTATTTTTACAATACATGAAATATTTCGTTGAGCAAACCAGACCCTCTAAAGAAACACCAATTGTTATAATCTTGAACGGTCATTGGTCACATACAAAGAGTTTACACGTTATAAACTTCTGCCGTGATAATGGTGTAATCTTGTTATACCTCCCGCCCACTGCACACATAAAATGCAGCCATCAGATGTTGCCTATTTTAAATCGTTCATGTCTTACTATGACAGCTATCTTACAACGTGGTCGCACGTTTGATTTGTATCAAATAGCAGGAGCCGTTGGAGATGCTTTTTCAAAAGCATCAATTGTACAGACTGCTGTTAATGAATATCGCATGACTGGAATATGATCGTTTGATGATAAGGTATTCCAAGATTGGGAATTTGCTACTTCAAAGACAACGGGACTGCGAGAAGAGTCTGAAAACCTGAACCAGAGAGGAAACATAATCCTATCCCTTCGACTTCAAGGGCTGGAACTAATTTGACATCATCGGGAAATGATAGAAATAGCGACAATGAAGAAGACCTTCCTCTACTAGATAGACAAGAAGCGGAAAACATTGATAGCACTACCCAACCTGAAGTAAGAATAGTTGATATCAGTCCCTTGCCAATTGCAAAAGACAAACAAAAAAAGACTTCCTCTAGAAAATCAATAAAATCTACGATTCTCACAGAATCACCGTATAAAAATGAATTGGACGCCTTACTGAACGCAAAATCGAAAAAATGTGTCAAATCTGTAAAGAGAACAATCAGTGTCGAAAATAAAAATACCAAAACAGAGAACAAGTCTAGTTCCTGTAAAAAGACAACCAACACCATAATGGAAAAAGCAACCACGGATGACACAAGTTGCATTGTCTGCGGAGAAAAATATGCGACGAGCGAACAGGACTGGTACGAATGTCACTATTGTTCGGAATGGGCACACGAATCCTGTGGAATAATGGATGACCTTTATTTCAATTGTGCAAATTGCGAAACCTAAGTGTCTAGTCTTGGGAAACTGCATGACCCATCTTAAGAGCCTTGCCTCCCAAGACGAGACATTTGCACTTTTTTTAAAAATAATCAGAATAATGTTAATTTTTATTTTGTTACTAATTCAGATCCAGGAACTGTTTTTGATTCTAATATATATCTATTTCGTGGCACCACAGTTGCTTTTTTCATTTCAGTTTTGGAAATATAATTTTTTTAAAAAAAGCGTCCCAACTTGGGTTACTCTCCCCTACAACAATGTGAAAATATCGATCTCATGCAACTAATTGCATGAGTCGGTCGTGTGAGTTGCGTTGCATCAGTGTTGTAAGCTGCCTAATGCAATACAATTTTACAGGACAATTGGACCGACAATAGATAGGTGGTTCTACACTCTCTTCACGGAGCATCAAGCTCAACATGCTTCAAAAACACCTGCAAGCAACAGCGATTGCCAACCCAGAGGGTCGTTGGTTCATTTAGAGCCAACTTGGTGCCACAACCACTAGGGGACGCCTTCGTTCAGCTCAGCACGCATGATGCAAAGCGAAAATTCAGAACTATATTTATATTCTTCACTTTCTGAGTATCCGTACTATTTTAGAAGAGTTATGGCCTTTCTGTTAGTGAGGAAAAATTGGTATCTTCACTTTTTAGCTTTGATATTTTCTGAGTTACCTAAATCAATATTGACAATTGATCATTTCCTGTACATTTTTATCAATTCGTCAACCTTTTGTTTCTCAATCATCAAGAATGTCAAACAAATATTTTTTGCTCATAAATCATGATCTCACTTAGATTACACGTGAACACATTAAAGATAACGACCCAATCGAGATGGATAAGACACATTCATTAGCGCTCCCGGAAGAGGGCTATCAAGCAAACAGCCCCACCTAACAAATCTTTCAAAAAAATAACATTATTCACTTCCTAAAAATTATACTATTTCACAACATATCTGAGAAATAAGAAGCTCAACGAAAGACTGACTTTTCAATATAAATTAGGAAATGAACATTTTGATGAAATTTTACAAATTATGAGTTTACCAGCTAGCACGTTAATCGCCTACGTCAAATACTAAATTTTTTCCACTCAAGTCAAAATTCTCTTTAGAGATATTCATATTGATAACTTTGAAATACTATGTAATAAATCACAAACAACTTTTTTGAGATATTTTTTCGCATAAAAAAAAACAATTTTGAAATGTGAACTAACGTTTGTTTTCGGAGCCTATGTATCTGTAAAAAGCAGCCCCTAGACGGTCAATATTTACGTCAATATAATGCGCAATACATTGTACAATAATATTAGTAGGCCAACCCACACGATGCAATATTATTGCACAATGAATTAGTTCTCGATTGACACTTGTGCAGTCAACATGTGGGATAAAAAGACAGCGAGTTGAGTGTCTATTGCATTAGTTGTAGCACCGATAAGGAAAGATAAGACTAAGCGCAGGTGGATGAAGGATTGGTTAAAAAAAATAACTACACTCATGAACAGTTATTAGATGGTACAGTCTTTGATGAACTTTTAAAAATGGTTATACCTGAAATTTAAAAAACGGAATACTATGATGCGATTTGCTATCTCACCAAGTCAGCGTTTGTCAATAACACTAGGTTACCTAGCTACAGGAAATACTTTTGAAAATTTAAAATTCATGAGTGCTGTATCACCACAATCCATAGGGATAATTGTAATGGAAACTTGCCAAGCTATAATAAACTGCCTGAAGGATTACATAAAGATTATTTTAAATACTAAACAAAATATTTATTATATAGGTATGTATCAAATTACATTTCTTGAAAATTCGAAAAGAATTGAGAAACATTAGAGGACTCTAAACTATTCACATCACGTGGTTCAGTCAGTAGATGTGTATGTATAGTAGCGCCATAATAGGCGGGGCTTGGTTGCCCATTACTATATGGAGTAGATGTGCGACTGAAAGTATTAATTTGCACAGAATCCCTGTGGAGTGTCCCCATTTGACCGAGGTGTTTGCGTGCTAGCGATATTAATTCTTTGGACTCGTCAAGTTTCTTTGCCTTCTATTTTGGTGGTTCATTCTTTTTGCGCCGAAAAGAAATAAAAATTAATATCTCATTAACTTTTTGTCAGAAATGATTGCATTTTTAATTTCAGTTGCCAGCAATGGAAGCTGAATGGAAAGCTATTGTAAATGGATTCAATGTTTAATGGAATTTTCCGAATTGCCTAGGAGCTGTAGATGGAAAACACGTGTCAATCAAAAAACCTCCACATACAGGATCATACTACTACAATTATAAAAAGTTTTTTAGTATTGTAATGATGGCAGTTGTAAATAGCAATTATGAATTTATTATGATAGATGCTGTAATAAATGGGCGAATATCGGACGGAGGTGTTTTGACTCATACAGCATTTGGAAAAGCATTATTAGATAAATCACTTAAAATCCCTGAACCTGCTCCGTTGCCAACTGGTCAAAAGATACTACCTTTGGTCTTTGTTGGAGATGACGCTTTTGCACTGACCGAAAATTTCATGAAACCTTACAGCCAAACAAGATTAAAGGTTGAAAGAAGAATTTTAATTTTCGACTAAGTCGTGCTCGTCGCACTGTGATAAATGCTTTTGGGATATTAGTTTCAAAATTCGGTGTGTTTCAACGACCTATTTCGTTATCTCCTGAGAAAGCCCAAACCATTGTCTTAGCATGTTGTTATTTGTACAATTATTTAAGAAGAAGCCAGTCTCAGTTATACATTTGTACTAACTCTGTGCATGTAGAAGATTTTGAATCGGGAAATATTGTTGAAGGAACTTGGAGAACAACTGGGCAATCAACATCACTTTGCAGAAGTCATGTCAGAAATTCACTCACTATAGCGAAAAAAATCAGAGTTAGTTATTGCAATTTCTTTAATAATGAGGGGCAGGTTTCATGACAACATAAATTTGTTCTAGAATGTGAACTTGAATTAATAAACTATATACTCACACTGATTGTTGAAGTAATCTTTGAACCATTACTGTCCACATAGTCATTCTTCTCTGTTTCTTCCTTGTCGTTATCCTCTTCCTGAATAGTACTTTGTGAAGCACTAGGTTCATCCTAGCCTATGAGAAACTGCATTTCCTCAAAATACCATAATGTTGGTTCTATTATATCGTCAGTCCCAGCACCACTTTTTGCAGAGTCCCTTATAGGGTTTAATTCCTTTCTAAAGATAGGTCGCAACGAATTGAATTTTTTAACTAACTGCGACTTATCAGCATCTGGCTAATACTCTCTATATTTTCGGAGCAATTGGTCGTTTTTTTTTTCAATTCTGTTACTATAGTCTTTAATCTTCACATTCCACAAAGCCGGTAAGGAGCGATACACCTCTATACACTCTAAAATAAATTTTCTTTCGTCGTCTTTTTCTTTCTCAGCCATTTTTACTGCACGACGATGTTTACTTTTGATAAACACAACTGCGCAATACTGCTAACAGACGATACAATATTTACTAGAATGCACAATAAAAATTAAACTGTTTTTGATTGACTCAATATATTGCGCAATCTTTCAATGTGATCTACAGACGCTCAATATTATTGAACAATATCAAATATTTTGCAATATATTGACGAAAATATTGACCGTCTAGGGGCCGCTTAAGGCCCTGTGACTCAAACGCGGTTCACGCATTATACAGGCTTGCTTTGCCTGTTTTGACTTGTTTGTACTATCGAACAGTATACGGGTGTCGCCGTCACTTGTTTATTAGGTTTTCTTATTTGATACTGAGAGGGCGCTCTATTGAAAGTGAGAATGAGTGGTGATTACGAACAAAAAAAATCAAGCACAATTAGAAAAAATTTGGAGTGAACTTTTGTCTGAATTAGAAAAAGAACCTTTTTAAGGTGGGTCTTCATCAGATGAATACAATCCTGAATCTGACCGTGGATATTCTTCAGATGAAGATTTTAGGCTGCATAAAAGATTCAAAAGGTAGCATTTTTAATTTTTTTCTCTTCAAAATTATGATGGATTTCCAAGTGTATTGTATGCACAAATTATTTACTATTTTTTAAGTAGTTTCATCTAAGTTCTTTTTTAGGGCTGGAAGTATTTCATCAACTTCTAAGCCAAAAGCAAGTCAAGTTCAGAATGGCGCCATTCCTTCAACGCCCAAAAAATTTCTCAACCGCCGGATATAACTTTGTCTGTAGAAGATGCTATTGAGGCAGTTGCACGATCGATAACGACAATTCGGACAATGATGATCCTGATGGAACAACTGAAGATACGATTTGGTCTACTGTTATGGGAACATCTCTAAGGAAATTTGATTTCTTCGTAGGATCCGTAGGTCCCTCCGACCAAATTAGGGAATCCTATCTGGCTAAGACCTGTGTCGATTTTTTTACAATATTCTTCAATGAAAATGTAGTAAATCTTATAGTAACCGAATCAAAATGTTATGCGCAACAAAGAATCAGTAAAGGAATTCTGCAACATTCTAGATTGCATAAATGGAAAAATACTGACGCGGAAGAAATCACCTTATTCTTTGCAATTTGTTTGTGTGTGGGCTCAGCAAAGTACCCTAAGATTACAGATTATCAGAGAAAAAGCCCACTGTATTCAAATAAATTCTTCCGAAAGATAGCTAGGAATCGTTTTGAGTTGCTGCTGCGTTTGTTGCATTTCAGCAATAACGAAGAAGCTATTCCTGGTGATCGTTTAGCAAAATTAAGTCCTTTGCTGACACTAATTATAGACGAGAGTATAGTTCCATTTAGAGGTCGTCTTCTGTTCAAACAGTATATAAAAAATAAACGTTTCAAGTTCGGAATGAAGCTGTACAAGCTTTACTCCAAAGGAGGATATACATACGACTTGAAAGTTTACACTGGAAATGACAGGGTTCCAAATATTAGCGCATCAGCAAAAATTGTCCTCGAACTTATGGAACCACTTCTTCGCCAAGTCAAGATTTTTTTTTACGGACAATTACTATACTAGCATTGGTCTCGCACAGGAGCTTCTAAAACGAGAAACCCACCTAGTCGGCACCCTTAGAAAAAACAGAAAGCTCAATCCCGTAGAGGTGACCGCCAAGAACCTGAAAAAGGGAGAAGTTATTGCTAGAGAAAATAACGGAGTGGTGGTACTGAAGTGGCAAAATAAACGGGAGGTACTTCTGAGTACGTATCATACAGCAGACACAACCAAAGTTCAACGACCAGGTGAACAAATTGATAAACCCACACTAATATGCGATTACAATAACAGTAAATCGATCAATATTATCTGATCAACTGAATTCGTATTCCACGCCTTTAAGGAAGGGATTCAAGTGGTATTGCAAGCTTGCGTTTGAACTGATACTAGAACTATATTCTTTACAAGACGGTAACAAAAGGACACATATCTATAACAGAGTTCAGAGAAGAAATTGTTCAGAGTTTATTGAAACTGATTTACATGGAGGAAGAAGAAAACACAAACCACACTATACATTAGAGGAAATCGACTTCAGAAACCGCCGTAGATGTGTTATTTGCTACGAAAAAATCTGCAGTAATGAAGGTCGAAAACAAGCCCAGCTAAAGACAAAGAAGTCGAAGTTCTCTTGTGTAGCTTGCAACAAATTTTACTCTTTGTCGTGTTTTTTCGACGTTCATAAGTGTCAAAAATAATTTTTGTATTTATTTTTAGTTGTTTATATTCAAATGATCATGTGATACCATGTTTCAGTTCCTAAATTAGCTTTACTGAATTTCTGATACTACATTGAACACTAATAAAAAACTTGTTTTCTTTTCGAATATTCTGTTATGCACATTAGTCGAATCAAAAATAGAAAAATTCCAGCTATTTGGGGCGGCCAGGCCTCTTATTTTAATATACCATATGAAGCAATGTAAAGCAAGAAGTAAACGTCGTTTCACAGAGCCGAAAACAAAAACAAGTCGTGAAGCCCATATTTGGGTCACAGAGCCTGGTGGAGTAATTTTGTTGAGACTCAGATGTCGGGCCACATGGCGATTAACGTGCTAGAAAAATTATTGTCCTCATCAGTTTATACACTGTGTCCGTAAAGTATGGAACAAATTCATTTTTAGCTTAACAGGTCATTTTAAAAAATAATCCTACTGTACTATGTCATATACGATATGAAATACTGAACTGGGGCACTGGATCATCTGCAGTGAGAGTTTTTACACTGCAGAAATATGCCATCAGAACTATTGCTCATATAGAATGGAGGCAATCGTGCAGAAATATTTTCAAAGAACTCAAAATACTCACTGTGGCAGGTATTTATATTTATGAATTATGCATATACATGTACAAGAATGGTGATAATTTTACATCTAATCAGCATAATTACTCGACCCGTTCCAAAAACTTATTGATACCCCATATACACCGAACCACCATATATCAAAAAAGTCACTTTTTTCTTGGACCAAAATTTTACATTGAGCTTGATGATTCGGTAAAGAATGCGCCAAATGTCAATATTTTCAAATCAAGACTGAAAGCTACTTTCATAGAAAAAAATTGCTACACCCTAGAGGAATTTTAGGTTAGGTGTTATTTTTTATCTTCTTCAACGTTCTTGTCACTATTCGACATTACCATCATTTCAAACTTTTTAATTATAACCATGACCCTCAATTTTACTGTTGGAGTATTTCACTATTTTCATATGTTTACATTAATTTTTTATTTTTTTATTTCAATTCTTTCAAAATATTCAGATAAGTCCTTGTGTGTGAATATATGTATAAGAAAAGCACAGAATCTTATGACGTTTTCCTTGTTATTGTACTGATAGAATTATCCACTGTTATGTACTTTTCAACAAGCGAAATAAATAAATTATTATTATTATATATTATTATTGCAATTTTTCATCACACGTATTTTGGATCAAACTCAAAAAAGTTACAATTTATATATAATGAAATGAATAAATAAAGACTATATAAATTATAAATTGATTATTTGATTTATTTTATGATGGATGTAAGGTATATAAGATATAACGCGGTGACCAGGATTCAGCGTTGATCGTCCATTTCCATGCATAACTTATTATTACGGAAAATATTAAGATGAAATGATATTATTATGATATCTTAATTAAATTGAATCAATATCAAATGAATGAATGAAAAATATCAAATAAATTCATTAATTTATTATTCAATAAAGCTGAAATGTAAATAAAAAATGTATTGGAAAGAACCATTGAATTTCATTTTACATCATTATTCTATTTCACTTTCACTTTGGCTTGTGTCGCTCTCATTTTTTTCTGATTCAGTATCACTGTAGCTGTCTGAGCTATCTGCCGCCTCTATGCCTTCAGTATCGTTATCTATTAATTGATAAAAAATTAAGTATTTATATTGAACTGAATAAATCAATATGAATGGAATTAAACATATTACCTTTTTCTGGCTGAATAGTTATTTCAGTAATCGATGATGGTAACTGGTTTCCAGAAAACCACGTAAAGTTGTATTGGTTGTCAGCTTCTTTCCAGCATAAGTCTGAAGGTAAATCAGTGCTCGGAACTTTCAGGTGTGCGTGCGACCAAATTTGAGCAATAAAACATGATCTCAAAAAATGTTGTAATTCCGATTTGCATGGTGGTAGGGACGAGCCATTAATGGTTTTTTTGGCAACTGAAAATTTTTTTTTGTCAAGGAGTATGTTTTTTGAAAAATCGCTGTTCTTGCCTCCTTAACTTTTTTCATACGTTTCAAGCCATACATACTACATCAAACTCCTCTACCTTGTCCAAAAGTTCTTCTCGATTCTCCGATGGCCGCGACATTTGTATGAAGTAGTTTGTAAAATCGTTCTTATCATAGTCATAATACCAAATGGACGTTTTTTGTCTTTTTCGAAAAAGGCCGGGTTGGAATCACATCCTGTGAGGGCATCAAATGCTGGAAGTGCTGCACTCGTGTCATTTCCTAAAATTTTGTACAATTTTGCAACGTTGATGATTTTTTTGTTATTTCCTACACCAACTTCCATACATATCTGAAGATTTTTTGAAATTTTATCCATATTTGCCAACACAATAATCAACACGTCGGTGTCAGAACAACGAATTGTCACATTTGCATCGAAATCCAACTGACGAACGTGGAAAATCATCTTGATGTCGGCTTCTTCATGAGCCGGGCACGTAAGTGTTTGTCATTATGTCATTGTACGCGCGCATGGCGCGCAATGAGAATAACTAGGGTTATGTTATGTCCTCCCAGTCGAAAATTTGTCAAATGATTGTTAATACGATATCATCAATAATAAATAAATCAGCTGGCAATATGAAGGGGAGAAACCCGTCAGCTGACGTATTCAATTAGGCGATCAGCGCTCACGCCTGGCTCCCGCGCCGCACCTTTCACACCATCAGCTGACGACCTTTCCACCAACATAGAGCCAGCTGACGTTTTTATTCAATCAAACTAGCATATTGACTTCATCCGACAAATTTTCAGCTGAGAGGAAATCACTGAAGAAATTTTTTTTTACATGTTTGTGTGACCAGCTGACGCATAATTCACCACGATGAGGCCAGCTGACTTTTTTGAAACGCAAAATAATGGTCTGAACTGTCGTTTGACAAATTTTCAGACGGGAGGAAATGATTGAAAACAATTTTTTTTTACATGAGTGGGCGGCTACTACGGTCCTACCTACCCACCGAGCGCCAGCTGACGCTTACAAGGATTTACTGCGCGACTATCTCTAAGCATTCTATACGTTATCGTTCGAGAGGAAATGACTGACGAAATTTATTGCCTGGCTTGTATACTATTTCTTAAAATACATAATATCAGTTCATATTATCACATGACTCTTTCAGATTTTTTCAAATCTATTCTCCATACTTCAGATGAAGGAACTGAATGTTGAAAGAAACTCATTGTTACTATTCTTATCTCAAACTTTTTTTGTTTTTGATAACTTTAATGTGATATTGAGTATTTCAATCATAGGTTGCCTCACCTATTCTGATAATCTCACAATCTTTGTAGCTAATCTAAATCGAATTAACTTTCATAATCACTTGTTTGCAGGATGAAAACATTTCAAACGGAGATCACCAAGTGATAGATGTCGGGAATAAAGGACTAAACCAACCGATACTAATAACAGTAGTCAAGAGGGAGGCCAAGTCTTTAGTTTTCTTTTCAGTGATTGTTGCATTTTTTTCTTGGGCAACATATCATTACGTCAACAACTCAGGTACATTGGACATACATGATGAAGGTGTTGGTAAAATTTCGGACGGGCTGCACCCGCCAGTATTGAAAAAAAGTGAACTCACGTATTTCGACGTGAAGAATACGAATCTGGAAAAAAATCGGTGCTCCCCTTTATTTCCAGTGGTACAGCCCTCTGAAGATTAAAAAATTGCAACTTCTCATCCTGCTTCTAGCACGATACTATAGAAAAACACAAGTATTCGTTCACCACATCATCTCCCATTTCACTATTTCTTCTATAAGACTTTTCAGTTTGATAATCAACATTGTTTACTATAAAAACTTCATTAATTGACAGAGCAGGTTTTAAACGAAATGTTACTAGTATATAACCCTATGATGTAGGAATGCCACCAAATCCATTGTTGGATGAAGTTTTTATTGGAAAAATGTTAACTATCAGACTGAAAACTACAAACATCTTTTTTCAAAAATCGACGGATGCAGTCTGTACAAAATTTTATCTAGACGTTAGTAACCTAGAGCACCTGGTAACTTTTTTCCCTGTAATGATATATCGTAGTCGAGTGTCTTGTAGACTCTTTTTATGAACCATACTCATAAAAAAAGTTCAGTGGAGTCAAATCGGGGAATCTGTGTGACCTCTATGTAGAACCTCACCTTTCAATTCATATATCCGTAAAGTTTTTATCGAGGAACTGTCGTACGCAATGAAGAAGAGCTCAATCTTGTGTAGAAAACTATTCCATTTCGCACTGGGATAGTGCGCAATGCTTGGCATAACTAAACTATTCAACAAGTTAACATATTTTTTGCCAAAAAGAATGATCCTGAAATATAGGTGACCAGTGATATTATGGCGCGATGAACGATTCTATGCAGGCTTTCCTCATCCACATAATGTCGTCAATCTTAAATCATTCGATCTGTATGGTTATTTATTGCACCTTTTTCATTATCTCAATTATCAAGATTAAATATAAACTCGAGTTTGAAACAGCGTTCAGTTCAAAATCAGCTGGAAGGGAGGGTAATTATTATTTTTTAAGGGGTTCTTAGAATCTATGGACCGTGTTACAAGTTTTGATTATAATTATTACTGCTGTATGTAAGTGTATATAGATGGGTGGATGTAATTTGATAGTGAACGATTGCGGTGTAATTCCTGTGGGTGACATGATGATTGGTATTACTGCTACACGTGTCTTCATATATATTTCATCTCTGTAGCTAGGGGTGTGTATTTTTGTATTTTTTCTAGATCTTTCTGTTTAATGTTTGCGTCTGCTGGAATAGCTATGTCTATGAGACAGGTGATTTTCTATTGTTTTGAATGTGTATCCAATTTTCGATTTTGAATTTTTCTGTTCCTAATTTCATTGCAATGAGTGTCTCATTAATAAGTTGTGTTTTGTCAATGTCCCATTAAAATGATAACACTTCAGTTTTCTTAGAGTTAAACACCATTTGATTGGCATCGCACCACTTTTTTATTTCAGCTGGATCTGTGGAGATCGATTGGCTGAGAGTATTCTTATCTTTAGTGTGTCATTCAATAGTTGCATCATCCCCAAATGAAGTGAACCTACCGCTAATATTCAAGTTAGTGAGATCATTTACATATAGTAAAAATAATATGGGTTCCAAGACAGAGCTTTGTGGAACTCCACTGCTCAATTTTCTTTTCTCAGATACTGCACCCGAAACTTTCACATATTGTTCCCGTTCTTTTAATTAAGATGTCATCCATTTATTGGATATGCCTCTGATACCATAGTATTCAAGCTTCTGTAGCAGTTTTCCATGATTAACACAATCAAAAGCTTTGGATAAGTCACAGAACACCGCCGCAGTCACTTCTTGATTATTAAGATTAGTGTATAGATAGCATCATTTGTACTTTTGTTGGTTTGGAAACTGTATTGGTTACCATTTGATATTTTATTTTTATCGACAAATGACATGAGTCGCTTCTTTACTAATTTTTCAATGATTTTTGCAATCGTAGATAGGAGGCATATTGGTCTATAATTTGATGGATCCTCCTTATCCCCTCCTTTGTAAATTGGGATCACCATGACTG
>WOGR01001164.1:0-20930 GCA_015342045.1 Leptinotarsa lineolata
ATTTTTATGTATAATAGTACAAAAAGCGATGTCGATGTTGTAGATCAGTTATGTGCACAGTATAATGTGGCACGTTGTAGTAGAAGATGGCCAATGGTTATTTTCTCATAGTATACTGAATGTAACAGGAATCAATTCTTTCGTAATATATAACAGTAATTTGACAAACTCTACAAAAACAAGAAGACAATTTCAGACAGAGATGTCTTTCAGTCTTATGTATAACCATCAGAAATGCCGAAGTATGAATGCAAATATTCCAAGGACAATAAGGATGCGCTTGAAAGAGATATGCCATTTGGACGATGATTCAGTACCCGTTCAAAGAAATCCAGGAGAAATTGGGAGATGTAGCTATTGTAGTTGGAAAAAAAATCGTAAAAAAAATATTTCTGTGCGTTATGTCAAAAATATTTATGTTTAGAGCATGTCATCCCGATATGTGAGGATTGCCACAAATAACATATATACCTAAATTCAACATGTAATTTTACACCCTTCCTCTTGCTTTACATGTACAATACAGTTGAATATTTTTCTATTGGTATCGATTTCAGTATAATTCAGAATTATATGTTCGTTTTTTTTCTTAAAATTATTTCGAAGGAATAAAATAAATAGTGATCAAAAAGTCGTTTATTTTTCTAATTTTGCAGGAGATGAATATCTAAATGAACTGTTGAATAATAACAAAAAAATGTTGTGGAAAAATTGATGATGAAACAATAATAATTGAAACATTCAAAAAAATTATCCAATAAATATACATTATTCAACTGGTCTCGTGGACCGTGTGCGACTATTGCTGTGTAAAATGTTACTGCCTTTACCAAAGGGTTGACCGAGGAAGCAGTTGTTTTCAGGCAGGTATTTATCAGGGGCTACTGTGTAGGTAGTTGGGGTAATTTATTTCCAAATAGTTATTTTCTAGTTCGTATGTATCTCTCCACGATACAGTCTTTAGACATGGTTTGCTCTCTGTTAGAGTACATGGGCTGTCTATTTCACGTTTGGGGTTTTGTTCATGAGATGAAGATGTTACTGGTCAAAATTCTTTCTCTTGGAGGAAGGTTTCATACATGCTGATGAAACGCCTTCAAATTATTTGAGTCTCAGCCACTTTTCTGTTTGGGTCGCATCTTTCCTGTGCTGATGAGAGATATTACCTTGAAACCTGTCCGTAATTGATCTACTCGAATGATTTCAGCGTGGTCCTGCTGCTGGATGAACGACAAACATGTGCGAGAATAACCTCTTTGAGGTAGGTATTATGTTAAGAAGGTATCTTGCACGTCTGTCGAATATTATTCAATATCTAGCGTGGTAATGACAAGGAAAGTATTTGTTTTTTGATAGGCATTTGCCAAAACCTAGAATATTGGTAGTTGGAAGAGATGAATATTCTGATATTTCATTTCGAAATATTCATTTCATTCTACTATATTATCTTCGAGATATTTCAAACTGCCTTATCAGTTAACTCCAGGTTGATTCTTTCAGATTCCAAAAAGGAGTATTTCTTACCAGTTTGAATATTTTCAGTACGTATTCCTGAACCAAACTTGCCTTGAGGAGTATACACAAATTTTGAAAATTTCGTTCGTTCGGGCAGCATTACTGAATATATTTCATATAGTTTCAGTAACTTATAGGGTTGAAATAACTTCGTATTCTTTCAAATTTCTTCATATTCACCATTTTCCCCACCAATCATTATTGAATATAGTTTAAGAAGCCTACAGTACTGAAAATGTGCAGGATTTCTGGTCCAGTGAGTAATCATCATATCAGAGAATGATGTGCCCTGAACAGACACAATAAATCAGAAATTATAGCCTGCATTTTCTGAACAAGGTGTCTGCCTTATTGCGGCAAGTCTACATGATCTTGGCATTGAAGAGTAGAAAGGAAATAATTTTACCAATAACTCCAATAATCAGAATAACCATCTTGACAGACAGATTTTTTTTTCAACTACGCAGTAGTTGCGTAGTTGAAAAAAAAATCTTGGTTTTTCATCTGTTTTTCATCTCAGGCGCTTCGAGGCAGACGCTGCACCTGATATCCGGAACCTCTATACCTATCAAACGCGATTACAGTAAACTGAGGTGTTGAAAACATCCAACACTATTATTCATTTCATTATTTTCATTGATTTCAACATTGTTATTATTGAGCTATGTGAGTACAGTTGACCCTTTGAATGCGTGTTGCTACTTCTAAACAGAGTTTTGCTATAAGTATTATGAATAAACTGATTCATTACATCATAAAAATCAATAACATCATTCATGACAATAATCACACAATTTTCACAAATAGAAATGAAAATATTTATGAAAATTGCGTAATCAACATTATGTATATTCAGGTATTTTTGTCTATATAGAGTTTTCTTTGAGTTATATCTGGCTACTTTTAAGGATGTTTAGCAATATTTGCAATGTTCAACTTTTCAGTGCAGATAAAAGTACAGTAGATTTTTTCCATCACGATAATTTTTTGGCGGTAGCTGCACATTCAAATTTGTTATTATAGAAGATTCACATCAAGTGTTGATCAGAAGTTGAATACCTCATCATTTTACATTGCGATGGCGATTTTTTGTTCACATATTCTGAGATATGTTCACTGATCTTCCCCAATTCTTTTTTGACTCATTTCACTGCAAAAAATCTGGACTCCATCGGAAGATCATTATATTTTGGGTTGAATTTTATCCAAACTTTCTCATTGATTGATGATTCTGGCACGACACCTGAATGTATCGGTGCTTTGGGAATGGAGTCCAACCAGCTCATTCTACGGGAAAATAATAATAATGATTATGGTGCTCATTATGCAGAAATGGTCGTCCATCATATGATGCCTTTTTTTGTGGTTGATCCGTAGTAATTTCATATACTACAACTTCACGATATGATCTCTACAAACTCTCTCCACAAAGTTTGTGGAGACCATATCGTAGAATTGTAGTTTATGAAAAAACATGATGCCTTTATTGAGTTGCGCCACAACTTATCCGAGCAATTGTTGCAAAACCGGATCGGCAGTGAGATTTCATCAATTTCTCAAATGCTGACCCTGAATCTACTCCTCAAAACTTCTTGTTGAAATGTTATTCAAAATATTTGGAGAATCTGAATCATGAACTGAATAGTGACAAAAATAATAAGATACAAATTACTAGTCCAACTGATGAAGCATTCGTGCAGTGCAAATTCTATAATTATCAACATGGATGAATGAGGATACTGCAAGGCTCAATTGATAGTTTGAAAAAAATGAAAGAATAATTTTTTGTTCAAAAGCAAAATTAATGAATCACGAAAATATTCATGTATATACTGTTGATGGCAATCTCAATGAATGTTAATGATTTTTTTGAATTGTGTGAAACGATCATCAGTTTAAATAAATATGAATTCAACCTATTCATCATACTGAAAATCACTTATTTGATTATATCTCATTTCATTATCACCTAAATATATGAAAGATCATAATTGAATCGGAATGTCGAACACTCATTCAGAGTACATATATCGTCTGCATTGTAATATTCAACAACCCAAACTTTCAAAACCATTAATAAAATCAACATCCATTAAAAATACATTCCATGTATATTTTGCTGAAATAAATCATTTAAACACGTACAATCGAGTCCTTGAAAATTTCATTTCACTCTGGCCATTGAAGAACCCCACAAGAAGCGCCGTGTCTGGTTGAGATGAGTTGACGACACCTGCATGATATGGAATCATAGGATTACAGAACTACATCTTTCTAAAGCACATCAACAGCGTAAGGCCTTCCATCACCTTCACATTGGAGGAGAAAGTCCATAATGGCTTATCATTCTTAGATGTATCGGTGAAGAGAACCGACAATAAGTGGGTAACATCTGTATACCGAAAACATACTCACACGGGATGGTATCAAAATCACGAATCCAACCACCATCAATCTACCAAAGAAATAATCATCAAGACTTCAATGGATCGTGCTTTCGGGCTCTGTGATACGTAGGGAGGTCTTGACAAAAAATTAGGCATCATCAAAAAAGATCTTCAACTGAATGGTTACTCCAAAGTGATGGTATAACAGACTTTGGCTAAAAAACAGCAAGAGCTTTGCAAGGAAAAGAAGTCATCACAACCAATGCTTACCTACATCAGAGGATTGTCGAAGAAGATAACAAGAATTGAATCCAAGTACAACATTAGAACCTGCTCCAGATCCGGAAACACCATCTGTAGCAGCCTCACAAAAGCCAGGTTACCAAACATAGACTGCGATTCCAAGAATTGCATTCACCGTATACTCTGTGAGTACAGCAAATCCTATATCGGTGAAACTAAGAGGCTATCGAAAGTCTACATTGCCGAGCACAAGAGAAACACACAGCGAGAAGAAACCAGCAAATCAGGAATTGCAGAGTATGTTTGGACTCATCAACATAACATGAAGTGGCTCCAAGTTGAGATCATCCACTGGGGGACACTGGTTTTAGAGGAAGTTCGATAAAGCTGCATATATGTTATCGAACAAAGCATTCATCCAAGCTGGCGTAGGGATACGCAACATATGGTAACCTGAAATCAAGCAGAAAACAGTCAACTCCCGCTAAATCGGCGAAGTGGAGAGAGGGAATAGGGAATAGGTGAAAGCGCTCGGATGATCTGTAAGTGGGCATCTCTCAGAGGAATAGTCCAGTCATCACCCGAAGACGATTGTGGATTCTAAAAATCGAAACGTCGTGAAGGAACTCGGTTTGAAATATTTCTTGAATGTTTCAATTTTTGATTTATTTTAATGTTTCAACCATGAAACATTGTCAACCACTTTCAAACAAAGTTCATTTCACGTTGTTGTCGATTATTTCAAGATTATAAAGTTATAGAACAATATTTTTCTAATGAATTCAAGTTAGTCAGAAAAATATTGTATCCAAATAATTGATTACTATTTCAGAGATAAAATAGTAATGAAAAGTAATTATGCGTCTTCCAAATATGTGAATTATATTTTTATCATAATATGATATTCTCATATCATCATTGGAGCCTCTGGAGACACCCTACATTTCGTTTTATGAAAGAGAGGATATTGGTAGATCAAGATCTTCAGATGATGTGGTGCTGCAGGTTTTTCCGGGTTTTCCTGCAGCTGAAAAAGCAAATGCGCCACTGGAATAAATCAAGTCGCCCCGGAGCGCCAATTAATTTTTTTTTCTTTTGATGAGTTTTTCTAAGAATAAAGCATTGGAAGTATTAATAACACCAAGGAAAAAATGTATCGAGATGGATTTATTCTTTTCAGACAGGAGAACTTTTTAAATACGATTTTACTGAAAACATTAAATAATATTTTCAAGACAACAGAAGTTTAAAAACTATGACTTATCGGGACAAAAAACCACGTCAAGATGTATTGGAAGTATTTATTTTTGATATATTTCTGACGATGTAAATTCACATTCACAGTTGTACAGAAAAGTTGTTTGTATTTCGTGTATAAAATTCGTGTTTTCATGGCACATTCCAGATAATTAACAATCTCATGTACCATTTAAAAAAACACTCATTAAACACACTCAATACAAAAATAACTATTGTAGACTGATTTTCAAAAATCCCCTCTTGCACTTTATAGGAACTAGGTGAAAATCGTTCAGGGCTAGATAATCAGCATCACTGTGATCACTAAGTTTTAAAAAACGAACAGAATGTAGGGTGCTCCATAAAACCGTTCAAATGTCGGGAATAACAACATAATAAAATCTTCGAATATCCAATTTTCAGACAATGACTTCACATATGTGAGTAGTTAATGAAAATACTCTGAATCACGCTTTGACAATATTACACCCTCGATTACATAAACCATAGCACTGTATATATGGAATATTTGGCGATATTTTGTGTGTAAACACCATTTCCGGAATACAAAAGTATTTCTTATTTGTTTATATTATTGATGAGTATTATTCTCAGATTTTTTATATGAACACTTCAAAAAATTCTAACACTTTTCCTATTAATTATGAACATTACATAAAATAGTTCAATTGGGTGAACTCTCGTATTGTTATACAACTGTATAGTTTTAATGAACAATAAAGACGATTCACTGACTGTTTAAAACTATTTAATTCTATCTAGAACCACAACACCTCAAAGTTTTAAAATGCGATTTTCCACATTTTTCATATGGAAAAGAGTATTAGACACCTATCGTGAATTGAATAATAAAGCGAGCACATAGATGAATAGGTGAAATTTCACGCTATTTCATTTATGATATTTTATTCACTCGTGTGAACGCATTTCGAGTATTAAATACTCAACATTCTGATTATGTACAGCTTGTCAAATATTGGAAGAGGTTTGAGAATTTCTGTTCTCTCTCTCTCTTTAGATTTGTACGGTACTAGCGAAAAAGATCATAAATTCTCAAACCTCTTCCAATATTTGACAAGCTGTACCTACGAGTTGTTTAGATTTTCTTATTTCACCATGAAAATATCAAATATACATTTTATTGCTATTAGCTGAAATGAAAATGTATAGTAATAGCAACGCTTTGAATAGGTTATAGAAAGGCGTTCATTCTGTCAGATCTCAATTTTTTTATTATTGAATCTGTCAATTCACAACCTAAATTGAAATTTCTCATGAAAAAATACCTGATTCCATTTAAATTTCAATTATGTTTTATGCCAAGAGTTGATGACTAATTTGTAGAAGGTATTTTTTGAAAAATATGGTATATTGTTTAAATTCAAGGGGTATATTTTTAGGAGAGATCAGTTTCCGAGAAATAAAAACTTTCTTTCCCAAAAATGGTATATTGATTATTCATTCTTGAACATATTGAAGAGGTCAAGTTTTTTTGACAAAAGCCAGCAAATTCAACAGAGCTTCAAACATTTCAGTCATTTAATACAGTCCAGTAAATAATAAATTTATGATTCTTTCTCTAGTGATTATAATGCCCCTCAGCAATACTAACACCACAGTTCAAAAACTGTATAGTACAGCAAAAATAAATTCCCGTACGTTGTAAAATCGAATGCCAAATAGTTTTGAAAGGACATTCAGTGCAAGAAACACCTTAATTTTTTTCAGTGTTAACAGCATCGACTGTTATAGATATAAATTCTCGTGTTCTGGATAGTTAATGTTAATCGAGCCATCATGGATATTTGCAGTCCCATCAGCCATGTAACATATAGCAAAATCAATCCAACTTTGACTAGAAACATTTTTCCGAGAAAAATAACTGGTCGAAGTTGTGTTCAGACCCACGACCTTTTGGATCGTTAATCGGGCGTACTTACTACTACTTGCTCCTGTTCACCGCAATATACCTTTATTATTGAAGAATTGACCAACTGACTCATTTTACATATTTCAGATAATTTTATATTTATTCCAAACTATCATTAACTCAAACATCTGCATTTATGAGTTGTGACGTAATTTTTACAGAATCCAGATGTCCGAAGAATCTACAAATTCTATTAGCAAGCAGCCTGGGTCTTCATCATATTATATATAGAAAATTTGAAATGTGAAACAGTTATTTGTTGCCGACGACTGTCTTTTCATTATTCGATAATGAAATAATTAATTTTATGTAATTATTTCACTTTTGAATGCAGTATGTGAGAGAAGTATACCCTGCAGTGTATACTTTAATCCATTGATTCAAAAATACAAATTGCTGATGATGTATATTAGTAAAACATCATTTTGATAATATTTATCATTGAGGTTGATGAAATGGCCCAAATCATGAAATAGATCTTCAATAAGACTCATACAACTGATCCCTAGAGTCCACAAAATGAGAAAAGGGTAATCAATTCGTATATTAATGTTATAAAATCTAAATCTAGAATGAAGATAATACGCTACATAGCAAATTTCCAATTTCTATTATCTGCTGAGGTTGACGCAGACAATAGAATCGATTCCCTTTCGCTTATTATATATTCATAAATATCCTAAAGTGCCTATTATCCTGAATTTCCGCATATATACGTTTATCAAAGTTAACATTCATCACTTGGTTATTATGATTCATCAATAACTTGAAATTTCAATTAGCTATTAGGACAATTCGCGCCCAAAAAATATATGATGATATTTCCACTAATGACTGAACTTTTGCGAAGTGATCATAATACATCAAAAATAGTTAGTGGTCAGGAGTTGACCTTTGAAAATCAGAAGTCACGAATTTACTTTGAAAGATGAATTGAAACTGATTTTTTCTATGACTATTCAAAAAAGTGTTAATCATGTGGCCGTTTCTTGTTGGATAGGTAGGCACAACTTCGAACCAGTCACAAATGACTAGATTCGAGGCCAATCACAACTATACCGTCGCTTTCCAATTATTTTCAATCGCAAGTTAACCTTGACAATTTCCTACTTCAACATATATTCTCAAGCGTTAAAGTAAATCATTGAAATGATAGTTCATTTTGAAACATATGATTTCTAACAAAATTCTCTTGGGAAGTAAATGAGTGTATATCACAAATTTATAATGTGGCGTAGAAATAGATTTTTTCAAAGTTCACACTAATTTGTATATACATTTGGGGGTGTAGTTTGTAGAACGCGGGACTTGTGAACCAGCGTTCTTGTGTTCAAATCCTACTGACTTGGCACATTTGATTCCACCAAGAGAGGTACATATCAGAAATACTCGACGAACAGTGGCTGCTCATCGTTTTGAGGTTTAACTCAATAGACCTCGAACTTTACTGTTTGAGAACGCTTTCATTTGGAGAACTGCGTTTATATGGAATAAACTTCCTGAGAACGTTTTTCCAAATGAATTTAATCTCTAGCGATGATTCGAATTCAACGTGAATCGCTACTTTCGCACAGACACCGCTTTTAGAGCGCTTTAAGGATTTTTCTGTAATGCTTGTGTTTTGTCCTTGAAAATATTTTTATCCATCCAATTTTCAAACTATTTAAAATTTAATTATAATAACAGTAATCGTGAGTATTTTCAAATGTTTTTTTAGTCCTATATCTTTTTATGAAATGAAATGACAATACTTTTCGGGGTATGAATCATGGAAAAGGTATAGTATTCCACTTGTGAAAAATGTCCATTACTTGCTCGAATAATTTTCGACGCAGTGCGTCGATTAACTTCATTCTCACAGAGTAGGGAGCTTATGTCAGTTTTGCTTTTTCCTCCACAACTTTCGACCATGACTGACGTCATATAATATCCAATAGCAATAGTGAAGGAAACTTTTCAATGGAAAAATATATGTTCTTTACCGAATCCGTTTACTAATAATCATAGAGAAATAAACTGAAAAGTGGTTGTAACAATTATATTGAAACATGTTCAGCGTTCGGGGTGACGTATTTAAGAATCATACCTCATCAGGTAAGACTTCCGTAATCTCCAGTTTCGAATTTTAGGTTGTAGTTTGTAAAGGAGCGACTTTTAAGAGACGATAATATCCATTTCACTGGAAACTCCTTTGTAAGTGAGGCTTTTTTCTTACAAGTTTTTATTTATCTAACTCGCACTCGTATGTTTCTTAGGTCAAATCCTAATGCAGTTTTGTAACGGAGCCACGCTGGTTTACATGGAGGCGGAAGTGCAAAGTAGAATGAAACCATATCAGTAGTCAATAAATTGTTGTATTCATAAATTTGGCCTCTGCATAAAATAAATGATATTTTATATATACTTAGCTTCCTTGAAATTATTATTGTTTCAGAAAGTAATTCCGTTCAGAAAACCTGAAAAATTTCTGGTGGAAAATGCCTTCAATTGGAAATATGTTCGAAACATCCGTTACAATCCTGTTTTGAAGCAGTTATCCTCAACCGATTGAGCTGAAATTTTGCATACCTACGCATTCAGTTTCAATGAAAATCATTGTTAGAGGAGAGGAGTTATTCTACATCCAAAATGGTGAAAAATGTAGTATTTATATTAGGCACTCGAAGTCGTATGATTGGATATAACTAATCTCAAAATACTTTTTATAGTTGTGTGTACACGGTGAGTAACAGAAGTACACTCGCATTAATAACTGATATATTGTTTTTCAATTGAACACCCAAAATTATTTTCAATTTTGAATTTCGATCACTATTTTCAATACTTTTATGAAAAGCACTTTTCACATACCTACATGCACAGCTTACCCAATTGAAACAGGCATACCTGAGATATTTTCAATTCTCGCTGGAAAAATGGATGACGTCATGATTCGATCTGATCTAATAGTGCTTCAAATAGTTACTTCATTAACTGAAGAATATGAACTGATATTGAAACTATTGCATCTTAATTGGTGTTGTTTCTAGTAACTTATAATTACTGTGTGTATTGAGGTGGCTACTTCATTTTTCTCTCGAATGAAACGAATGTGCTTTTTCTGTTAACGAAAGATTATCATTCTTAATGAAAATTTTTTTGTTTACATACTGTTAATACTCTGGTGGAGTATTTGCAAATGATGAGAGATTCAAAATCATCGATATATAAATTCAAGAAGGAGAGAAACAATGAAGCTGTGAAATCTCCAAAACTATTTTTACGGCGAAAAACTGTATCTGTTGATGAAACCTACAAACTTGCAATTAGAAGAACAGGGCATTCATTTTATTTTGAGAAAGAAATACCGACCCTCAACAAAATAATGGGAGCCTTGAAAGAAGACTAAAGGTAGATATGAAGAAAGAAATTGTGGAAAACTTCAAAGAAATTGAATTTCAGCTAGGAAGTACGAAACAGAAAATCGCTCTTGATTGGAAATGATGAAATTATTTGCTGGAGGAGACACTACCTAAAGCAGATAAGAGAGATTCGGCATAAGAATAGAAAGATTTATCAGCTGGACGTAATTCGGCCTAATGTTGGAAAGATACGACAAGACAAAAACATTACAAGTTCAAATCGAGCATGTTTATAAGGCTTCTACCGGATGAAAGTCGCCTTCTGGAAAAGGAAAGCGACAGATTATTACCAGATTGGAAGTGACGATGGTTTTGTTGAGGGCGGTTTATTGATGTTTGAGTCAGCATTGTGGCGGTTATTATGAAGACATGAACGGCGATGTATTTAAAGAATATTTTGAGCAAACGTTAGACCTTATCTCACCTAACTCTGTGATTGTGATGGATGTTATCATTACAAGAAAAGTTGAAAAAATGCCAATCAATGCATGGAGAAAAGCGGATATCATTGAGTGGCGTCGACAAAAAACATACCATTTGATGAAATATTATATTTCATTTTTCCACTTTTCATTTTATAAGTACGGGTAAAACAAAACTATTGTTCATAGTATGTTCAAATAATGCTCGTTTCATAGAATATGTAGTCGACAGAAGAAGATCGCACAGAAAAGAAATATTATTGATCTGCGTCTACCCCCTTATCATTGCGAACTTACTCCTATTGAAATCGTTTGGGTCTGAAAAAAGGGTTTTGTTGCAAGAAGAAACACGACATTCAAAATAAAAGATGTCAAAATACTCTTTACGGAGTCCTTAAAAAATGTCAATTCCGAAAAACATGGCGAAAATGTATTGAACATGAAATAAAAGAAAAGGGCAATATGTGGCAATTAGACCATTCAGTTGGGGATATTGTAGAACTCTCAATCGTAATATTAAACGAAGATTCATGGGATTTATCTAATGATGACACACCATATTTTTTGCTTACACGTAATATTTTCAGAAAACTAAGCAGTATTTTCATTAGTCTTGTAATAACTGTCTTGTAATAATTTTAACAACTGTATAAGGGACTGCAGTGGAACTTGTAATTGAATGTTGAACATTATCCACTTAATTTAGGCTTAGATTACGTTTTGAAAATGTAATATACAAAATTTTAAGGATTTCCGAGACTAGTACAGCTCAATATGCATTTACGATTATTTTAGCACGAAATAAAACAAATCACAAATGTCATGACAGGATGTGATTCTACGAAACCTGCAAAAAAAGGTTGGGGAATAGCAAGGCAGGGAGTTCAATTAAGGGCAATAAAAAATATGAAATATGGTCGGCACATGTTGCACATAATCGAGATTTAATTTATATTGATTGTTAGTAACCCTTATTGAAGAATCTAGGGGTTGAAAAAGTCATTTTCCTCTCCACAATAGGATGTTAAGTGGGAATTATGGACCAATAAAATTTCGATTTGAAAACAAAACAATTCAATTTGTGGACCAGCTTCAAAATATAAATGAAATTTTTCTGAGATTTTAAATAGGGCGACATGTGTTTCTTTGCTCCATTGAAATTTCGTAAATCTTCTGAAAAATCAACTAAATTTCAGTAACGGTTATTAGAATGTGGTTGGAAGTGATTTTTGTTGGATGTTAGAGGTTTTTTTGTTCGATTGATGACCTATTTATTTTGTAGAAATTCATATTGAATATCGAATAAAAAATAACTTATTTATACTAAGTTTTTTATTGTTCGTTGAAAAAATGTACTTTGACTCTTGTGAATAAAGTTATTATTATAATTATTCTAGTTGCCCTCACAGCAAGGACTAAATACACTATGAAAACTTGTAGACCACGGCCAATATTCAGTTTAAAAAATCTACGTCTTTACCTAGGCAGGGATTATTCATATATAAGGTCTTTCATTGAGCGCTTTCTATCTTTAAATTTGAATAAAACAAAGTGTGTGAGATATTATTGAAATTTTGTATTCGTTTGAAAGACCTATTGATGCCATTATGTGTGGAATATAACATCGTTCAAATTTCCGCCACGGCTCCTCTGGGTGGAGCGCATACGAAACATTCAATTTTCCATGACGCTGGCGCATAAATCAGACTGAATTTGACCGATGGCATGGGTTATGTTGGCTTTGAGGACGGCTGTGGTTTGTAACTTATTCGCATACACCTGCGGCTTGAAAAATCCTCACAGGAAAAAGTCTAACGGGGTCAATTCGCACGATCTCGGTGGCCAGTTCACATCACCTCCACGTGAGATGGTCATGCCCTAAAATAGCTCGTGCACAATATCCAATGTAGCATAAGCTTTGTGACACGTAGCGCCGTTGGTGTCCAGATCATCCAATTCAGGCCAAAATAAGTTGGTATTCATCGACCTATAGTGCTCGCCGTTGACAGTAATGGCCTGGCCAACGACGTTTTTAAAGAAATATGAACCAATAACGCCACCAGCTCAAAATTCACACCTAACAGTGATTTTTTCGTAATGCTTTGAACGCTCTTGGATCTCATATGGATTGGTATAGTCTCAAATTTGACAATTTTGTTTGTTCACGTACCCATTCATCCAAAATGGGTCTCATCGCTGAAAATGATTTTTCAATGAAAATTAAGTATAGTTGCCAACGGCTCCAGAGCCCATTCAGCGAACACACGTCATTGTCTATAGTCATTTACCTTCAGTTCCTAGGTCAGTTGAGTGTTGTACGGGTGCAGGCCCAAGTCACGATACAAAATTGTTGTGGTCTGCAAAAGGTCGAGTCCTTGTGAGCAACGCGAAATTGAATGCCTCAGATTCTCCTGCACACTCTCATAGACAGCGGTGAATTTTTCGGCAGATCTTGCGTTTCGTAGACGTTCAGGTGTTGGTCGACTGAAATCTACCACATTGCGAATAGTTCTTTCGGTAGAACGATTATGGCGACCGAAAAATGGGCGTAGCGCGCGATACGTTTCCCGAACAGAAAACCCACTTTGATAAAACAATTTCATTATTTGAGTGCTATATCCATCCATGGAATTCCGACTCACGATCGGAAGGGCGTGGGTTCGATCCCAGCCTCGACCAGATATTTTCCTCAAGAGAATTTATTTGGTTGAAGCTGGGATGCTTCTGCAACCGTGTTAGGAATCAATCGTTAAAAGGTAAGACCTCGTTAGTCCTTAGCTTGCACAAGTTTCTCAACTTCTGAGGGTTATCGTTCTGTTTTTCCGTTAATCAACGACAGCAAAACAGTTTAAATAAACGACAACTAGTTTGAACGATGTAGTTTCAACAAGATGGACGTTATCAATTGTCACAGTTCGGAAGTTCCTGTTGAAAAACCCTTGTATAAGAAACGGCTTGTGTTATCATTTGACCTCTAGAGAAACTCTAATAACGTCCACCATCAAGTCAATCGACCATTTATTTCGTTATGTATACATTTTTATGAATAGCATCAAACCACAGTGTAAGTAAGTGCGAAGAAAAAAAAATATTCATGATTCTGATTAGACATTGGTAGATCAAAATAGAGGAAATTCCGTCATAATTACGAATGTTGTGAATTCTAATGTTCTGCAAGCCAAAACTCAATCTGTCCCCAACCATCACATTAAATTATCTTCCAATGAAGTTTTTCGTCAGTTTCATAACGTTTTCATGTACATCAACTTTGAAATTAATTTCCCTGAACAAAATATGTATTTAAGAAATGAAGGCGAACTGGAATAATCGTACAAGAAAAAACACCCAGTTCCTTATTTAAGAGTATTTTCTGTAAGAGCAAAATCATTCTTCATTCACTGAAATATGAAAACATAATTATTACACATCGCGATTTGTTCTTTCATCCTGTATATTTGTATTTTTTTTCTCGTTGAATTTATGTAAGTGCTATTTTGACAATTCCAGTAAGAAATGTAAATGTTCGCCATATTCAAGGAAATAGATAATCTAAATCTGAAAAATGTCACAAATTTGATGAAACTGTCTGCGTTATAACGCATTTGAATAAAATTTTATTTTGAGATTTTCACTTAACAGTTTACAAAACCGCGATATGTGTTTCATTATACAATAGCATCTTCGGACTCAGTAGTAACAAAATGTTCCTAGCAACTGATGAATCTCATTTTCTTATCGGTAAACTTGGACAATCAATTGCATAAACAATCATGTCATGAGTCAAATAATTACCAACCCGCATGAAGATAAAACTTGTAGAGATTTCCATCACGTTAATCAACTTTATTAAATTGAAGTAGTAAGCCGATATCCATATCGTATTTACACTTGTGCAAGTAAATAAACTGCGGTTTAAAGATCCAGTTTTGCACCCTATCGCTTTGTTTTATCAATCCTGTGCGAAAGTAAAACGAAATACCACGTTCGCTTTAATGCATATTAAAGCATTAGTTATTCCGTGAAATGGAAATTTCATTACCCGTATTTTACTTTAATACTATGCACTCTTTATTTTGTTGTTGCTGGAATATCAATTATTTGTTGGGCAAATGCATAGCCGATCGACCTAGTTTGGAATAAAAACGTAAATTTTAGGGCGTGGACCTGCAAAAGTGCTTTTGAGTTTCATATGTTCAATATATTTGAGCAATTGTGTTTTGAATATATAAAATAATTGAAACCAGAACTCTGAAACAAAGCATTTGCGATCCAACACCAGACAGCGATGAGTCGACCTACCATAGGTATCATCAGTGGTAATAGGCTGAATCATAATTGTATTATTAGTCTCAACTGTTTTTAAATGAGAAGCCCGATTTTGAAAAGATTATGACAACTTTTCTCAGAAAGACGCTATCAATGGGATCAAACTCCTTTAAAGCTAGCAGAATCACTTTAGTATCATTTCCAGGCCATAATTTCAAGTTTACTTTGTACTTTGCATCCAACGGATTCTACTATCTTAACTAGATCGAAGTATTCCACGTTTTGGTAATTTTATACTTGCAGTAATTATAGGCTTATTCATTGCCCAAACCAAATATTCAAATAAAAATATGGGTGATTGCGATTAAAACGAAAATGATTTTTCAAAATTAATCTTCAAGTATGTGAAAGAAATAATTTCATTAAAATTGAAAGGGGTATATTTTAAGAGAGATTAATTTTTTGGAAGGAAACGTTTTGGCGATTCTCACATTTTTTGTATAATGATGGAGAAGCCAAAACCTTCCTTTCCCAAAAATAATGACATATATCTATGAAAAGGCTCTTGTTCGAACTCATTTCTGAACAAGTGATCTCTTCCACTCAACCTCAACGTAGATTTCTTCATGTGTTTCGACTTGTCGTATCTACAAGAATATCCCAGAGAAATTATTTCAGATTTTACCGTATCTTTTTCTACTAGAGAAATACTTTCAATAAATTATCTCTGCTTTTATCGTTTGTGTCTCAGGTGATCACCAAAATATTCAATTCGAACGAGAAGCACAAAATTGTTAACAATTTAAAATTTCTAAAAAGTGAACGATTTCGATTGGGTTCTGTCATTTCAACGGTAAAGTTAGCACTGATCAAAAAAACCACATGAAAGATCGGCGATGGGGGAAATATTAGTCTAAAATGATGGTACAATTCTCAATATATTTTTATCTTTCCCATTCTTGTAAAAGATTCCCAAACAATTATTTCCGCCTCTACTTTGTGTGACTGAGATAATTAACCAAATATTCAATTCAACGAGAAGCAAAAAATTGTTCAATAAGGAAATAAAGGAGCCTAAAATTATTGCAAGATTTTCAAAACAACACGTGAAATAAGGATGTTAGGACTAAGTAAGAGCCTAAAATGAGCCTAAACCTGTGATTCACAAAATATTTTTTCTGTGGTTGAATTGTACAAGCTAGTAGAATCAGGATTGTCCTTTAAGGACACCAGTGATCAGTAACGCATTACTGGTTCAGCTTCGTTTGTTCTTTTCATTTCCAATTTCTGAATAACACGTAATTTAATATTTTTTGTATCAGTATATGAGAACAAGTATCGATACAGTTATCCTTTCAGTTTCGTCTAATTTTAAGTTCTATTATGTTAGTGTAAAGATACGAAGACTTTTTTCAAAATTTTATACTACCACGTATCAGTGTATTCTGTCAGTGCTCATGTGCTCAGCCAAACTGATTGCTTCGACAATCGAATCAAAATGAAAACGGAAAACCCACAGACAACGCAGACAATCGAGTGAGACCCACAGGGCCCGTTCAACTGTTTTGTACGCTTCAAACGTCGTCTTAGCGTAAAATGGCATAAACGAGCCCGAAGCAAAATAGTCGAATGAGACTTAGCCTCACTACATGTCCGAAAAACACTCGATTACTTCATCATTGTATTTTCTGTTAATGATTCGTTTCCAGTCACGTGATTTGTGGCTAGGACTTCAGGCATTTTTACTTGGAGTAAAAACAAAATATGATTGTCGATTGTGATAATGAATGAACAATCACACCTTAGTTCTTCATTTTTTCATATTTTTTCAATATTATCTGTAACATATGGAGATGTAGGTATGTAGAATATTTATAAGAATAACAGCGACTCGCCCTGGCTTCGCAGAACATCTTTACCTACATTTTTTCTGTCATACTGTCAATTCAGTTACTGTTTTCACCTAAAGAGCATGCTTTTGAACATATAAGGACTCTAGCAATCCAGAACATTTGGGAGTATTCGAAAGATGACACAATATTTTAGAACATATCGGGACATTGCTGAATATTCTGAAATGTGGTGAAATGTTCTGGGATAATTTGGTACGTTCGGAAAAATCCCATAACATCTCAGATCGTTTAGGGACGATCAAGGGATTTGTGGTTTGGTAGCTCTCTATCCCTTATCCTTGGAAAATTTGTGCTGCTGGGGATATTTTCACATAAAACAAAGATATTCGGCGTTTTGTTTTGTTTTAATATGCTTTATTATCATAAGACATAATCTTGTTGACAAAGCTTGGGTAGTAAATCATTAGAAAAACGCAATACATACCAAATGAAATAAAAATGAAAATGGTGCATGGGTACAAACTATGTTAAATGGAGGATATAAATGATTTGTATATATAAAGGAGTAAAAGTCAAGTTTATGAAAGAGAAGACATGAAAAATAACAACTTAGGAGCTCCTTAATGAATAAAGATGAAAAAATATGAGTAAGTCAGTTAAAAGCTATCGTTAAAATATTCATCCAAAGTATAATAGGGTCCATCAGATAGAGATTGTTTGACTAACTTCCTGAATTGGAAGTCATTAATATTTTCAGATCTTATATCCATAGGCAAATGATTCTATGATACCTGTATAGTCCTCGATTTTGAACCGAAAAAATACACCCCCTGCAACCTCATCCATCATTTTGATTTGAAAAATCATAACTTCTGAAAAATTTGTTCTGCTAGGGATATTTTCACATATGACGAAGGAAGTTGGTGTATTCTATAATACCTATATGGTCCCCGATTTTGTACGTAAAAAATACTTACGCCTCCTGCAACCTCATCCATCATTTTGATTTGATAAAATCATATCTTCTGAAATTTGTGCTGCTGGGGTTATTTTCACATATAATGAAGGAAGTTGGTGTATTCTATGATACCTATATGGTCATCGATTTTGTACCGGAAAAATACACCCCCTGCAACCCTATCCATCATTTTGATTCAAAAAATCATATCTTCTGAAAAAATTGTGCTGCTTGGGATATTTTCACATAAAACGAAGGTATTTGGCGTATTATATGATATCTATATGGTCCTCGATTTTTTACTGGAAAAATACACCACCTGCAACCCCATCCATCATTGCGATTCAGAAAATCATATCCTCTGGAACATTGGTGTTGCTAGGGATATTTTCACATAAAACGAAGGTATTCGGCGTATTCTATTATACCTATATGGTCCCCGATTTTATACCGGAAAAATACACCCCCTGCAACCCCATCCATCATTTCGATTCAAAAAATATTTTTTTCTACTAAATAAGCGTTGCTGGGGATATTCTCACATAAAACGAAAGGAGTCGACATGTTCCATAATATCCTATTTCTTCGCGGAAAATAACACCTTCTGCAACCCTTCATTTTATTACTCCTGTTGACCTAGTAGACCACTTTGAATTTCAATATGTCGGGTGACTGGTGATAGGTGAACTATTAATTTGCACCAAAGTACAAGACTAACAAACACGAATATAAAAGCGCCACGTGGCTTTGAAGAAGTGAACAGTTTCACTTTGCTCAAGAATGAGATGTCACTCGATTTACTGCTGGTACCAAAGAGATCTATCCCCTCTCAGATTTCTTCCGACGTGGCAAAACCAGAAATTCAGTCCTGCTACCAGAAATTTCGAGTATTCAACCACTCGATTCTCGAGTGTTCTATTACAGTGTTCGTTTTGGATGACTGCTTGACAATAGAGAAATGAAATGTTTTTAACTAAGTAGTTGTAGGAAAAGCCCCTACAAATATATATTTCCAGGCCATAATTTAAGGCTGATTCTGTACTCTATTTCAACATTTTCACTTCTTCATTTAACGTTATGCTAGCAGAACCCAACCACAGAAAAAACATTTTCTTGAATCAGTCTGCGTTATAATTTCGAGCTCAGCTTACGCTCCTATTGCCCTCTATCGTCGATATTCTATGCATTATTTTTCCACAAAATCTGTGGGTTCTGCTAGCTTTTCCGTTTAGCAGGCAGAACCAAATCGATATCCTTCAATTTTAGGAAATTTCGATCTTGCAATAATTTTAGGCTCAGTTTAGGCTAATTCCATATCCTAATAATTTTTTTCTCGTTTGAATTGAATAATTGTTTGACTACCTCAACGACACACGATAAAAGCGGAACTATTTTTTGGAAAACATTCTTAAACTGTGGGAAAGATAGAAATAGAGGCTGATTTCACGGTGGTGAACCAGACACCGGATCACTTTGAAAATTCAATGGAGAGGATATTCCCCTATACCTTTCTGTCACCGTTTTCGAAATATGACATAATTACAATTTTTTTTTCGGAAATCATGACCTCTAGAAACGCTGATATTTTTGAATTAAGGTATACTGTGGTACCGAAATTTTGTTTGGAGTTAGGTGATATTTGGAGGCTTTCCACACTTCAGCGTTATCTCCGTTACTTCAATACAGGGTGGTACAAAAATAATTCTTCCGTTTGCTTGAAAAAGTGACTGTAACATATAATCAGTGGACATACTTGAAGACTGGCTATAAATCAAATCATTTGAAGGAACAATTCGTTCAGGCCAGTCTCAACTCCCTACACTGTAGGTTAATGGACTGACATCTATCAGAAAACAACTACTCCCCTGGCTAATACTACGAAAGGCGTTGAATTATATCCGACAAGTGTCAGTGCTGGAATCTTCACTGAAGTATTTCTTGCATATGCTGAATCTTAGTGGAGTTTTATCCCAACAGCAAACCGTTATTTTTACCACCTCGACACGTGTTTCGATCACCAAGTGATCATCTTCAAGAGTTTAATATTCCTCCAAACCGTTATTTTTATCACCTCGAACCGTGTTTCGATCACCAAGTGATCATCTTCAAAAGTTTAATAGTCCTCTTGAAGATGATCACTTGGTGATCGAAACACGTGTCGAGGTGTTAAAAAACGATTTGGTGTTGGGATAAAACTCCAGTAAGATTCATGACTACACCAAAGGTTCCAAAACAGTGCATTACAAGTCCTGCATATGCTGTTGGCGATGCAACTGCCGGAATCGATTTTCAATTATTGAACGGGCATACTTGCAGATCAGTTTCGGGCTATTTGGCCTCTCGTCACTGCAAAATAGTGGCCATCATCAACATAGAGTCGATGGCATTCCATAATTAAAATTCGAATAGCTTTTAGCGTATCATTGTTCGAACTAAGCTGATGCAAACAACAAACATCATGTTTGTCATCGCCCCACCTGGTAGACGAGGTACTTACCAACCGCATATCTGGCGGCCCAGTTCCTCGAATGAGAAAAGAACACTTTTCACATATAGCCTGTGGGCATGCTTGAAGACTGGCTATAAATCAAATGATCCAAAGCAGGGGTCTCCAAACTTTGAAGCCTTCGGGCCATAATGATTTTTTCAGTTTGTTCCAAGGGCCAATTTCTGCCCTTAACTATATTTCTAGACT
>WOGR01001165.1:3837-20928 GCA_015342045.1 Leptinotarsa lineolata
TCACTGTCAACAATCGATATTAAAACTTGATTCATTGAAGTTTCTCTTCATCAATTTACGAACAGTTTCAACAAAGAGTCAGCTGCTAAATATATATTATGCTCAAGTAGAATCAAGACTTAGGTATGGTATCTGTTTCTAGGGTGGTTCCACCACAGAAGGTTATGTTTTTATAGCACAAAAGCGAATTCTGAGGTGCATAGCAAATTTTTCTAATAGAGAAACATGCAAGACACTTTTTAATGATCACGGTATTTCAACTTTAACATCAGTTAATAATTTTGAACTGTGTATATATGTATTCAAAGATAAATCAATATCTACAACAAATGTAAAACTTCACGAACATGATACTATAACCAAGAACCACTTCCACCTGCCATTAGGAAGATTCAAATTAACATCATGTGGACCAGAATACATAGGTCCAAAGATATATAATCACGTTCCAGATTATTCAAAGGCCTTAAATAGTTTCTCTCTGGTCAAAAAAATCATTAAAAAAATATTTATTAGGGAAATATTTTTATGCTTTGCAGGAATTCTTTGAATGATGCATAGTCATCTCAGTATTAGAGCATGAGCCTGTCTTCTTTTCTTTTTTAATTTGGATTGTATTGTATTGACACTTCCTACACAATTATATCGTCCTACTGGAAATAAAGAATTATTATTATTATTATTATATTTTGCGAATAACAGACTTTATTTTCCATACACATGCAAAGCATCAATATAAAGTTTTTGTGCATAGCTTTCTTGCAAAGGTTGACTATCGTTCATATATTTCATCGTTTTCCCTCATTAGCAACCAACAATAATCCCCCATCATTGCTGCATCCCATTTGCCACGGTAACGTTGCTCCATTATGAGTATGTCTTGGTGGAACCTTTTCCATTGTTCATCACTGACAGCACCTAAATTTTCTGGGAAAAATTCAAATGGGAGTGCAAGAAATGGATTTTGAGAGACTTGCGACATCCCATTCTGCAGTAGTTTTCAAGTAGTTCTTCCATAAGTGTTTCGTAATTTTCTACTTTCTTGTTCCCTAAAAACTTTTGGAAAAACGTCTTTAAGATATTTAAACGCATCATCTTCTTTGTCTAATGCTTTTACAAAATTCTTCATTAACCCCAGTTTAATGTGTAATGAAAGTAACAAAACGTTTTTGGAATTAACAAGAGGTATATTCTTCACATTAGCTTGACCTGGAATATATTTATCTCTCGGAGGCCACTCTTTCACTTAATAATGGCTGTGTGTTGCCCTACTGTTCCAAAGTCAAAGAAAACAGCAAAACTTCGTAAATCCGCCCTGAAGACCTAGCAATAGTCCTATGACTTTTAGGTCACCACATATTTGCCACTTATACGCATTATAATTTATTCCATTTAGAATAAATGGCATACTTTCGTGTGTTTCATGGCAACTGCATGTGCATGAGGAATAGAGGGTCTTTTGTTACCATTATGGAGCAAAACGGCATTTGAACTTGTTTTAGACGAAAATCAAATTTGGAATGTCGAAAATCATACCTCAAAAATCTTACGTGTTAGGAAATTTTCGCATTCAGGAACAAAGAATTAACAAAGGACTGCCTTTGGCATTACAGTCATAAATTGGCTGTAAAATAGTGACTATTAATGATTTCCAAAGCAAAATTTTCCACTCCCAAAGATTTTCAATGATTTTTTCAATTGAAATACGAATATTCTTGATATAAACATATAGGAAAATATTTCGTAAAATATAATTTTTTTCCATAAAGAATATTCATTTCTTGCACTCAACAGCAATTCTTAATTGAAAAAATGAACAACTCTTAGAGTCGTATCAAGAAGAAAGCTATACTTATTCCTGGAAACTATACTCAATATAAGTATATACGAATATTTGATGAAATAGTTTTTCTCTTCTACAAAGTATATTCAAATCTTACAGTCAATAGCTATTCTTGATTAAAGAAAAAAACACTTCTCATGTTAATAATAATTAATGTTGATTCAAAAAGAAAGCTATACTTAGTAGTTAGGATTTAAACTTAGAATAAGTATAAAGCTACTTAAATTTCAAGTATATAGAAAGCGTTAATACAAAGTTAACTATACTTGCGGAATGGGAAGCTGAAATAACACTTGAAATAACACGATTCATCTTCAACTCAGTGTAGCTTTTTCCGTGTATGACCTGGATAGCATTTGGAAAAAAAAACTATACCGATAGTGATGTTTTATTCTCATGATAGAGAATTAATTATACATGTTAACTCCACCTGGAATTTCGGAAACTATCCGGATTATAATGCTGCCAAGTGTCTTCCAAGATCTTTGTTGCAGCGACCTCTTACATAGGATATTTCGAGGCATCCATTCAGTCAATATACATAGGTTCTACTTAAAAATTTATTAATTTCTTTTGCACTGAAATTTTAGACGTCAAATTGACAAGTTCATAAACATGAATACGTTGGATATTTCAGGTGATGTAATTTCAATGGTTCTCGAAGTTTCAGTATGAAAAGGGATGGAGATAAAAATGAATACAGGAAATATAGGATATCCTTGAAACTCTCTTGTTTACAAAAATATCCCTACACATAAAAAAGATAACGATTTTCCTACCTCTGTGACCCGTTATGAAGACATGTTGCATTCGGCTAGCGTTGTCACATATTTTATTTTTCCCAACAAAAACAGTGACGTGTTTTTATGTCAGTCGTCTCCCCATCCTTCAATCAATCCAGTTTTTTTCGCAGACTCGACAGCCGTCCGATTAGACTATGCCCCAACTAGTACGATAATGTAATATTTATGCCGAAGATGTCCTTGATTCCGCAGGAGCTATTGACCTATTCATAGACGTACCGAGTATTATTAAAATTCCAAGGTGAAACTACTACGCGGCAAAAGTATCATTATAATCATTATTTCCTTAAAACAGGAAACTCGACGTGATCCGTTGTTCGGTCGCGATTCCACAGGGTTGGCATTGAGAGAGCCAGAATATTATTTTTGAAAGTGACGAAAAATTAATTTTCTGCAAGCTCGAGCCGAATTGTAAGCCCGGAAAATTACAGAATATTACACACAAGTACAACAAAAAAATCAATATATCTTTTTGAGAAACTCAATTGTTCAAGAATTATTTGAGAAACACGAAATTTCAGGTTGTCTTTCAAATATATCGGAAACGAGCGGAAGAATATAAAATAATTAAAATACATTTTTATTCATCTTCTTCAAACAATGTAAGTCCACCAGAAACTCCTTGCCTAACAAGCTACTGTCATAGTATAACATATAACGCGCATATATAGTGCTTTTTATTTTACATTGCGCAGAGGTTACGAAATGAAGTCACGTTCCCACGTTGGGCGCCAAATATGTAGTAACAATTGTAGGGTATATGGTGTTTTCTAAATTGGATCTTACAAATTAACGATTTACTCCTAAATCATGAAATCATCACGTAGGTACTGGACAGGGACCATATTTTACACAACAAATCAAACGAGAAATGTTTTGATGTTTTCATTACCGATGAAGCATTTTCTCTTGTTTTGATATTGCAAAAAGGGCTGTTAGTGTATGTGCAAAGTTGAGAACATAGAAGCCGTGTAGAAATTTCTTCACTGCGAACAAAATTTCAACAATCATTGCTTTTTACACAAACATAAATGGAAGTACAAGTTTGTTTCAACTCTATATGTCACAAGTAATAGCAATTATACACTTCCAGACTTCTAATGCCCTTCTCGATTTAATCAAAGGTTCTTTCTACTTTAATGATGGTGAATTGTTCAATCACTCACTGTATAGTATTTTTCGATTTAGATGACAGATCCTATTATATTTAATTTCCAACACTATGGATACTCTATTTTCTAATATTTTTAATCACAATAATTGTCTTCATATTTTTTGTATTCGTTCTTTTCATCGCCTACATTTATATTTTCTTGGACTTCGTCAATAATATGCAAATCTACAGACAATAAGTATAGTGATTTGATTTTGAGGAGTTTCATTCCTAATTTTGACAAAAAATATAATTTCGAAGCTCACCAAACAAACTTCTGGGTGTTTTATGAAATATTTCCCTTGGAAAGTTCGGAGTTCAAGTCCGGCCCTGGCAGTTGATGAAATTCATGAGGCATTAGCTATTACAAAAGTCTGTTGGGCATAGCGAAAGAGGGGAAAGAAAGTCGACCCGCTGCGCTTTGGTTTAAGCGAGAAGTTCTGGGTTTTAATAACTCAAAATGTAACATCAGGTGTACTCGATTTGCTAGACGTGCATTTACATAACCTTCCCATAAAAATAATTGACGCGTTACTTGTTAACTTATGGAAATGAAGTTAACACGCATAATTAAATTCAAACGTAGATGTTAAGACAAACGAGTTGACAGTTTTTCAATATTTCGTAGTATACATCTTGTTTTCACATTTGAATTTTTTTCATCATTATTTCTTCCATTTTTTGTTTCTGCCAGTTTGGGTAATTTCGAATTTTTCTACATACTTTTTCAGGTCAATTTTTGATAAAGTTCTGATTTTGCTATTACTACTATTAATTTATACCTGATTGCTATGTCTATTTGCAAGGACCATGGGTACAGCCAATCTTGAGAAGTTATTTTTAGTGAATGTTTAATTTTAGGCCAATATTCTAGCAATCAGTGAACTTTGTCTGACCTATTCCTCATAAATTCTTAGAAATGAGAAACTGAGATGAAGATTATCATCTATTATTTGAATCAATTGAATCATTATTCAATATGAATTATGAATCATTTTTATTCCGTTAGATGATCTGTATTCAACCTTGATTTTCGACACTAGGATTCCGGAATCAGATTTTTAAATTTCAACAATTTAAGGGGTATACTTTTAGGAGGGATTAGTCTTTGGGAAAGACAGGTTTTTGCCTTTCCACTTCTTCATCTTTATACAAATAATATGGTCAGTTTCATTTGCAGAATCTTCGCTACTTTAGAGGAGCATCAGTGAGTAGTGATCACTCCCCACACTGTAAAGTACGTGATCATTGGGTCCAAGGACGCAATGAGCTGAAAATGACAGCTTCTGCATTTGTCTGACAAAGATTTCTACTAATACCCAACACGAGACTACGGTAAATCAAGGTGCTGAGGTCATCATTTCGGCAAACCTTAATAAATTCCTTAGTTTTTCACTTCAGTGCTGACAACAGCTTTGATAAACCAAGGTCGTCAATGTATTTGAAGAAAACCCCATACATTGGCCTAATTCTTGTGTTGCCACAGGAGTAAAGTGGTTTTAGGGATTTGAAAATGAGTCTTTAGCTGAACAGTTTCCAACTCGGTGTCCAAGCTCCATCCAGTACTATTATGTTATATAAGCTCAAAAGTTCACGACCTTCCTGCGGCCGGCGTTTAACCGCAGAATGCCACTCTTTATATATTTTGGGTCTTCAAGTTGATACCCAATCCACTTCGTTATTCCATAGAAGAAGACAGAAACAGCAATCTTGATTTTCCCCAAGGTAAGTATATCACTCTCCGGCATCTAGATGGTGCAGGGTGCTCTTCTACTTACGAGCTGCACATCCTTTTAGCAATCCACACATCATCCTATTACGAAATACATTTGTCTATACTGAATTCCATACCGATTGCATACGTCCACCATCTTCAAGGACTGATGAAAACCTTTTTCTGTAGAGGCATTCAATTTAAAGTCATCCATCTAAACAAAAATTGGTGACCTTATGCTTCTGTTATATCCCCTATTTTTTTCCAGTACAACGAATGATGGCAACGGTGAGATGCAATAAAAAGGAAAGAGGAAATTCCTTCTGAAAGCGATCAGCTCTATCTCAAACTAATCAGACCAGGTAAATTGAGTCCTTCAAGTATCAGTTGTTCAAAACACCTTTATATTTTGGTTGGTACCGCAAGGCTTCGGAGCAAATATAAAATAATTTCATGCGGTGTTATACCTAATGCGTTTCGGTAATTCAAGCCATGGACAGGTTTTGCTTATATTGTCCTGAATCCTGCTTATATAATATATTGGTAGATGGGCAGGTTTTCCTTGCATCCAGAGTTTTCGTTCCTAGAAACTATCTTAAAAAACTTACAACACAAGTACGACCATGTTAATGGTCTGCATTTCTTTGGAATTTGAAAATTCTGACCAGATGGCGATGAGTGCATGGAAGTTCTTTTCACCAGTAAATGTTCAGCACATCTCATTTAGGAGCAACCAGGATCTTCAAACTCTAAGGGCTCCTTAAACCTCATCCAAGGCTGTTTGACTCGCCACATAAAAATTTGAACTTCGCTAGGGCTGGATTTTCTGGTGGCTATGAATGTTCATAACGTTCCGGAAGGAATCCACCCCATCAGCAGTGGACGGGTCATCCACAATAAGCGTAGACTCTTGGAATGAACTAGTTCAGAGTCGATATTATCAATTTTGTACGTATCCGGATACGCCCATAACAGAAATTGGAGAAAAGCTAATAAAAAAGAACTTTTCACAGCGAGTAAAGGTAATAAAGACGACGGCCCATTAATTTCGATTATGATGAGGACGACGCTAAGAGGAGCGACGCCGACGACGCCTCGTTCCGGAAAATCCGTTCAAAAGGTTAAAGTGCATTCGGCCACCCGTTGCCGGTGACGTATTATTCCTGGGCGAGCAATGCTCGTCTTACGGTCTTACTGGGTTACGGCGCAGTTGCATTATATGCACTTCATTATGCGGCATCGGATGGCTCGTGTTTGCTTTTACGGAACTTTAATGTATGACAATTAGGGGGACATTATACGTATGCCTTTGCGTTTGATACCGTTAGGCGAATGAGTCCCGGCGATATGCCATCAAGAAACAGTCATTGGTTCTTTTTATTTCTATATCAGTTTCAGCACAGCAATTTGATACTATACGACATGGAGGACATTTACTTCTACGAGCTTGGTTGCACAAGACAGATGAAAAATAGGGGGAGGCTTTATAGGAGAAAAAATACCAGACCACACATTTTCCCAAAAAGTCACGGTATCACTCTTACTACTACAAATGTTTTGAATGTGTCATTCGAAATCCATGGGATAAACATTAGAGATGAAAAGGATATCCGGTTACTATCTGGTATCCGGCCTTATTTTTACTATCCGGCCGAATACCGGATAGTGAGCCAATATCGGCTGGATACCGGATAGTAAAATAAATAAAAATCTCATTATTTTTCACAAGGAAAATCATACCACAATAAGTTATGAACACTGTTTATTTTATTAATATCAAAAATTTTGTTTTATTGATTAGTTTAATACTCAAAATTAACAAGTGGCAAATTGTGGTGAATGAATACCAAACTTTTTGCATTTGTTGGTAAGAGGCAACTCCGCTTCGCTTCATATACCAGACCAGCTTCGAAAATAGCCTTTCGCTGTAAACGCTACTGCCAAGTGCTGAATGATAAATTCAAGCAAACCTTGACAACTGGGGGTAATGATTCGAATTAACTGACCACCAAATGTATGGGTCATGATTGCGATAGATTCGAGATCTTTAAGAAAAAGTCAATCTCGTTGCAATTGAGTTTTGTTTTTCAAAATTGAGACAATCACTAGCACTACCATTATCCTTTGCCACTCCACTGAAACATTGCCAAAAAATGTCATGAGCTTCACGTGTGAAGTTGGATCAAGTTTCACATTCTTTCATTCATTTAGCAGGTGTTGAATACGGCGATGATCTGTTACTGTCAGAAGAAAATTTGTCGTAAGAGTTTTTTTACATACTTTATTAGGATTTTCTGTCGGGCTTTTTCAATTTCAATAATTCATAAGTAGTCTGATTTGAACTTTGGGTCCAAAAAGGTAGCAATTAGGTAGTTTCACCACGCTTTTATTCAAATTTCAAATCAAACTGATCGCTTCATGTAATGCGATATAGGACCGAATTCCGATAACCGGATATCCGGCGCTCCGGCCTCGTAGCTTGCCAAAGATCCAGTGTCCGGCCAAACTACTATCCGTTTCATCTCTAGTATACATCAACCTTGAGATCTTGAGCTAACACACAAGGCCAAAACAAGATCCAGGAACATTAAGTTTCCGAATGGATCTCATAGGTATATTTTGGACATTGTTGAATGTCGTGAGTGAAAATGGTTCAACAATTTCCTTCATTTTTCCTTCCTGGGAGTCGTCTAATTTATCAATTTTTTTGTCAATGAAATTAACTGACTTCAATAGTCAGTGTACTAAAATCATATTTGATTTATTATAATCGGTTCATATCTATTGAAAAAAATACTTTAAAAATGGTTTTCAAGTTGATTTGGCTGAAACTTTGACTACATTTCAGTACGTGAAACGATTCTCTAAAAAATTAAAAATGGGCAAATAAATGAAATTTTTTTACTGGTATACATTGAATACCTGTAATGTTCCTAGATACTGAATGATCCAATATGCCATCAGTTAACATCAACTGGAGATATTTCAGCTCAGATCACACATCTCTGGATTAACTCTGAGAGATAGGAGAGTCTTTGACAGTGGCCTTAAAATCTGCCTACATATTTCCAGACTCTTTTGAAGACGTTCGTGTTGTGATTATTGAAGAAATATTCACTTTAGCCAACCTGTCAAGTACAGTTCAAAACTACGCCATCAATCACCCTTATCGAAATATGTAATGGCATTCAAAAAATTTGCAAGTAAAATATCAAGGGTTAACTTCTATATGAGAAAAAAAATGCAATGTTGCGCAAAATTCCCCTTTTCATAGTTCAAAAATATCAATCTAAACATTACATTCTTATAACGGAAATTTGATAGCAATCTTTCATCGACTAGTCTCCTTACCGATCCTCCTTTCCAACCCAAAACTTCGCAAAGAAATGAACTACCCTTTTCGTCCCTCTGGCGAAATTTCCACACCCCATAAAAGAAAATCAACAATACGACCAGAAAACCCCAATATCGCCACGGGTCGCTGGAAAACCCCAAACAACCCCGCATTTTACGCAGAATGCGTCACAAATCCAATCAGAAACCTATTTCGGACCGATTCATACTTCTTAAAATCGAATAAATCACCCGAGTCATCGAAACCGTCCGCACCCCAGACCCGAAAATAAATTGCGTTTATTTTCCAAGCGCTGCGAATAAAACTCTTTCCTCTCTCCGTTTCTTGTTCGCCTTCGACCCCAACTTCTTATCGGAATTTCTGGAGAGCGGAGAGTGGACCCTGTGACGATGACAAATGATTCGGCGGGGAGTGATACCACTACAATGTTGCCAACAATTTGATGGTGTTAAATCGCAATTGGTCTAGCTGGACGTACGAATAATCTCAGTTATTATTGTGAAAAAGATTATCATCATTATCAATTGTTTTTCAGCTCTAACTACTTGGCTAATATTGGAAAATCATCTTAATACAAAGACCAGCAAGTTTCCTACGTAGACATGAGTTCACTCCAAAATCTTCATCGGCATGAAAAGAAACATGTTCACAATCTGAAGTTGATATACAAAAACTTAAAAAACACAGAATTTTGGAGAGGTCATCAATTGTTGGAAAAGTGATCAAATATAATATGGAAGAGCAGATGTATGTTAAATGTTGAATTATACTTCATATTGTAGAATACTCATTATTACATAAAAACTGACTCTCGCCCTAACTGCATAAACAAAATGTTATTTATTTATTATTAATTGGCCATAAACACATTTATTATTATTATTACATATTATGTTCTATATCCAGGGCGTTCCAACGAAAACTTGACCTTCCTTGCAAGTCAGAAACGGACATGTAATCGAAAATTTCAAAGAACACGTTAATTTTTATTTCGAGGGGGACTAATTCTGATACGGAAATCTTACCCAAACCACCTCCCCCTGCGGTCAGCAACTACCCCCCTATTTTTTGGCATGGGGGTCGAGTAATACATCATTTGAAAGGTCTCGTGTCCCTCGTGTTCCAAATTGGTTTATTCGTTATTGAAAAATTAAATGTTGAACGTTTTATTAAGGAAAAAACAGAAAATTCGCTGTCGTTCATTTTAATGAGGAAACCAACAACAAATAGTATCAGTGGAAATAAAATCAACGGACAAATGATTCAAAATTACCTCCACTTAGTTCCTCTCGACATCGTTCCGTGCATTATTCACGATGTCCGGAAAATTGACGTGTTCTTTGAAATTTTCGATCCGTTTCTGACTTACAGGGGGGGTCAAGATTTCGTTGGAATGCCCTGTATATGTTTTATAATATATTTCAATGAATTTCATCCAGACATAATTCGCATAGCCATAAGTTACAGATTCACGGTTGCTAATACCACAGACTCGCATGCATATACTCACGTACATACATACACACAAACCAAGTGTAAAGATAGGCAATACCTAGTTGCAGATAAGAACATATACGCAGGAAATTACCAACAGAAGCCAATTGCTCATCTGTGGTTTCAGTTAGTAGGCCCGGCACAATTCTAGGAGATAACATTTATGTCACATATCCAATTACGATAAATTGGCGCCCAACGGGGGGCTTGAAAGTTTGTGTTTTGTTATTCGAATATGATATGAAATTAATGATGTGTGATGTTGTTGAACTTCCATTGAGAACTTCTGAGAAACGGTATTTGAGAATGTTGGAACGAAAATTTTGAAGTTAAACAATTGAACTTTTCTGCTAGACATGGCTAAAGGGCTTGGCTGTGTATTACTATTAGCTTTGCCGGAATGAAAGTTATGGGATCTTTGCCTAACAGGTTTGAGTAAATTTCATCTCCATGCAATACAGTTTCGTGACTAATAAAAGGAACGAAAAAAATACTATTTTGAAAACACGTCTCAGATTCCTGATTGACATCTAAAAGTACCTGTCAAAAATCAAACTATCAGAAATTCATTTTTTTAGGTACTCATTATTTTCTCGACACCTGTTAAACACCAGAACTGTTCCGAATCAACTTCTACCAAGATCGGCAATGATAATGGATAACAGACAGTGTGGAAACGTGGCAATGTCGAATCCGCCCGAACATTTTGCGTCGTTTTAGAGTTTTGGCCTTGAACGAGAGAGCCGAGGGTTTGTGTCGTCGTTGCAGGGCGGCGAACCTCGCGCGCGTCCTTGGGTGACGGCGGCGGCTGGCCGCCGCCCCGACTGCCTCTATCGATCCCAGGGAAAAGGTCACGCCGAAAATTCGATTCCGCCGACGCCACGACACTAACGGCGGCGCACTTCGCCGGAACGAGCAACGAACGCTCTATATGTGTGCTCTTCTCCACTCCGGTCTGCTCTTTTTGCTCCGGTATAGTCGCAGAAAATTCGATCGGAACTCGAAAAACGATGGTCGAGTTGGAGTAAATCGATTTCGGGTTTCAAGTCGGTGTAAACTTTATTTGGAAAAATCATCTTAGGAAGTATATTCCGAAAGGACATTCTTCTTCAAATGAAGGAGTTCTTATGAATGTAGTTCGAGGTGTGTTAAGTTAACCTTGAAGCAATACGAGTAGGTAGCTGTATTTAACCGCATACTTCAGAAATTGGTCTTAGCGGTATCAAACAGACTGAGTGAAGCAGAGAAGTCGAATACTTCATGTGAAAGTATCCATAGAAAAGAGACAAGTCCCTAACCATTCTTCGATATTCCAAGCTATCAGGATTGCTTGTGATGCTTGGATATCTGGATAGAATTTAGCAGCCTCTGGAAATGTAGAACTCTACATATATGAGCAATATTCCAAAAAAGATCTAATCGGAACTTTATAAAGTTTCTGATATGTGCAAAACTTTCTGATTCGATATAGTGTTGCAGATAAGCAGTCCAGTGAGGTGATTGTGCCAAGACATGTTGGTATTCAAATTTTGCTGAATTTAGCCTCTTGGAGAAAAATTGAAGACTATGTTGTTTTCCGTCACCCCAAGACGAAATTTCGTCAATAACTTCAAACCTCTTGCTTTCACCGAAAATGCTTGTCAGTTATTATTACATTATGTTACGTTACTTTAAGTTTCGCATAAATTTCGACTTCTGAGGGTTGTCGTTTGTAGGAGGGCGACAGCTGGTTAACGGAAAAATAGATTTTAATAGATTTATTTCTTTAGAAAATAACTGAATAGCTTGATATGAAAATAGGACTTCGGACGTGAATATCTGTGTATTGGGAAATTCGGTTGTAAAATTTCCAATAGACATCGACTGTATCTCACTTCAACCTTCAATTTCCCTCTGATTTCACTTCGAGTAGAAAACTCAGAAAACCAAATGATACTAAAAACTGAAACCCAAAAACGTTGCTATCAGTAGAATAATAAATCATTATACTTTTCACATTATATGTTATCTTTTATACAATAGTATGACTTTTTTAATTTATTCAAACTGTTACCTCTGTAATTTGCTTATCAATAGCTTGTTGTTAGCTCATTTAAATACTAATAACATTCTAATTCGACCACATTTCAGTATATTCCATTATCACAACTGAGATTTGTAGAAAAATCGAAACATCGCTGTCCAGTATCAAATGATGGATACAGTGCTCTTAGGTACTAGTAATGCTTTTCAGGAATTTTAAAAAGTCTTCTTTCAATCTCAGCTGCTGATAATTAATATCCAGTACTTATCTTCTGATACCAGAAAGCTACATTTACGATATTTGTCTAGGGAAATTAGTATAAAACATTCAAAAACTGTTGATTCTGTTATAAATCATGCCCTGAAGAAAGTAACGCCAACTGCCACTGGTAGCCATAAAGCATCTGTGACGTGGCTAAGAGCGAGCTCAGTCCAACTGAAGTTTCGCGAATCTTCGATTTTCGTCGGCATTCTAGATGTGACGAGAATACTGCTATCGTCGCTTCGATGGAATAATCTACCACCTTCGATTGCCAAATATAAGCGCTATCCAACTACCTATCAAGACAGTCAGTGAAAGAGACAGTGCGGTACGCGAAAAAAATGTAACAATACTTTCATAAGAACCGTGCCTTGTACTATGCTTTATTGTTTTTTATTTAGAAATCAGTACGATTATCAGTATGAATATCCACTTTTTTTCTAAATCCAATATAATGTTGAGATATTTCAAACCCCAATCATATTTAATATAGGATAGAGAACATAACTTTTGTATAATTTCTTCTGAGATTTTAATTTGTTGAGAGCGGTTTCGGTATATTAAACCATTCTCAAGTAAACTGATGCAATTTGACGAACAAATTAAATATACAATTATATAATAATAATAAATTTTTTGCCATTTAATTTGAAATCAATAATTTTAGTTGACCTCAAATAAATATAATAAAGTTCCCACAGAAGGGTAAACCTGTGCGTAGGATATAGTCGATGTCATTGTACCTTGTTCCTGAAATAACAAAAAGGTTACCTGAATCATCAATGTCTTATCCGGGATATCGAAACAATAATTATTTTACTTCCATAACATATCAAAATTACTGAGTATTGATCCCCAAAAACTACTTGTGGATTGCTCCAAATACTAATGGATCCTAAACTAGTTGTCAAAATTCTGAACTGTATAGTTCTAGTTGGTCATTGAGGGTTTTGAAATTGGAGTTTCAATTCAATTTATGTTTATTCATATTTATTAATATGGTCCCGGTAGTGTAGAGGTTAGCACATCCGCCTTCCAAGCGGAAGACCGGGGTTCGATTCCCCGCCGGGCCACCGTGCTGGGTAATTGCACGTTAAAACGTTAAAAGGTAAGGCCTTGTTATTCCATCGCTCGCCCAAGTTTAGACTTCTGAGGGTTGACGTTCGTCAGCTGGTTAACGGAACGAACAATTTTAGGTCAATATTAAAACATTTTACGACGAATATTGTTTCTTCACATTTTTCCTGGACTATTCAATGGAACTATAGAATCGTCTCCGAAAGAGAGCAGTCACGGAAATATTTTTACGTAACCGAGGAAGCGACGCGACATTTGATTGGGATTATCGTCCTTGAAAGGATTCATTCGATTACCGAATTCTTATAAAAAAAGTAGACACTTTTCAGGATTCCTTCCCGACCTTCATATGTTCTTTACTTTCATTCAACGAATAAAGAATGTACTATCAACGGAACAATGATATTCAGAAAAAATGAGGAAGAAACTTGATTGGATCGATTGAAGTTTGCTGATTCTGTATCACTGAATATGACTTTATGATTCGTTAGTGAGTCACGTGCCAGTACTTTAGATTAATCTAACAAGCTGGAATCGATAAAATTAACACTATTTGTATTAAATGATGACTTTTTTCTTGAGTAAAACTCTCATACCTAAGCTTCATGAAATTATTGGAAAATACAATTCAAAAAACTTATTGCTTAATTTTTTCACAGTTATTTTATTCATAACCAAAGTTGCTTGTCTGAACGAATCTAGATTATTAGTTCAGACAATTGAAAGTACCTGAATATTCTTCGGAACGTTCGATTGTCTCTCCAATAGTCCTTCGATCCATGGACAACTCGTTTCCTTACCCTCTTAATCAAGTTGAACTTTCTTCTCTATCACGAAACAAAATTTGAGAAACTTCAAAAAAAGTCCTGTTCCCAAATAACTTTGGACTACTGGTCCATCCATATAATTTCTCGCATTCAACAGAAACTCATCAAAAACATCGAAAAAATCAATAATAAAACCCAAATAAGGTTCAATATATTACTCGCTGAGAACTACGAATCATTCATATTTGAATACATTCAAAATGAACTCTTCAAAAACATCGGGAAAAATAATTAAAAAAAAACAATATGGTTCAATATATTACTCGCCGAGAACAAAAAATCATTCTCATTCGAAAACAAATTTTCCGTAATGAATATTGTGGTTAAAAAAATCTTTCAAAGTAATAACCCTGTACATCCAATATATATTATCCCCTAAAAAAATAACGCCAGCCGCCGCTGGTACTCGTCAATCGACTGTGACTTGCCTAAGGTTGCGCTCAACTCGACTTGCGGTTCTCGATCGTTCTAGATGTCACGTCGCTTCAAGGGACTTTCCTATCGGCTTGCAGAGACTTCTATTACGATATATAAACACTAGCAACAGGCATATGGGGCAAGTCTAGTTGAAAGTGCGGTACGCAGTGATCTAATAAAGCGGTATGCATTCGAGTATTGGCCTGTCGTTTCAGTTAAAGAATTTGTATTGTATTGTCACTGTAGCAGTGAAACATAGTTGAGTTTATTCATACAGTGTAGTCAATTACTGCCCCACGGGGAAAACGTAACAATGCCATCGTAAAATCACTCTGTTTTTTCTCGTATCCGGTCGTCTAACTATTCTATGAGTTTAATGCTTTTATTTCAAATGTTACGGATTTGATTCTAAAAAAGTGACACCGACCCTATCGGTCCAATAAATTTTTCCAATCAATATAAAATCACGTCCCCATATTTTAAAAGATTTCAGATAATGGCATTCTCTCTGAAGCTTACAATTTTTGAGTAATGAGAGCCAACAAGAACGATCGGTCATTTTTTTATAGTCGTTTTGACACCCTATCAAAACGTCACAGCAAAAACTGACGTTTTGCCCTAAATAACGGTTATCGTATATACAATCTTGACGGATGAAAAATGCTCCCCGACACCTATTTTCCACGGAGAAGGGCGGCGAGATAGGCGGTTCCAAATTAATTATTTGTAAATACCTCCGTGAATACTCCAGGAAGATTCGACATTTTGTGGAAAGCTCTACGCTGGGGCGAATTTATCAAATTCATTCTCGAACGAAAGTTGTAAAGTTTTGTTATCATACGCGAATCGACAAATTACCTTCGGCAAACATTTCTGTTAGTATAGAAGGGCATTTCCGACTTTGCACGATGATTTAGCAATGCGACGTCTGCCTTGAAAACCGGTATTGCACCTATTTGCATTCTAGAAGATTTCTCAATGTTTGGCAACAGTAAAAGTAAACCAGTAAGTCAACTCCCACTACTTTCATACATAAATTCACAAAGTTCTCGGTGACCTCGAAACGAAGTGCGGAGCCGATTTCGTTCTTTTACCATAGGCGTGCGTTCATATAAACTCTTGAAGGTCCCCGGCAACTCGGGCGGATCACGTGGTAAGAGAGCCTACTGGTTGTATCCTACTGTGGTTTGGCATTGAGCGTTACTACATAATAATTATGACTCTTTCGTGAGAGCTACCTTGTTTTTCTCTAATGTAGAAACTTACTGATACAAGAATTCTCCCAGAAGTAAACGACCTAACATACAGATGTCGGTTATTTGAAAAAGAAACTGAAATCTGAATGCCAATATTATTGAACCATAGTTAGATTCAATCTGGGTAGTCTACTTCTTCCTTGAAATGTTCACTGGTAGAAATGATAAAAAAGTGAACTTGCGTTTTTCTGCCCAATTTCGCCGGACCATCGCCCGTAGTAAGAACGCTCAGACTAACGACCTATCATTACATAAAAGCGTAGTACAATGTGCGGTCGTAGCCGTATCTACGGCCGTTCCTATCGCGCCTATTCTTCGATGCCGCTCGTGGGGAGTCGAGGGATGTAGAGCGAGGGTGGCGAAACAAGAGAGAGAGAGAGACACGAGAAGTTGGGGAGACAGAAAAAGGATGCAAGTCGGCAAAGGGGTGTCTTCTGGCGAGTGAGCGGAAGTTACTATGGCAACGTACATGCCCGGAATGCCATACTCGCTGGTGCCCGGATTATAACCGAAGCCGAGAGCGTAACTCATTTCGGGGTGGAAAACGATGGAAAAAACGATCTGTCGACATCTGCGGCGTTATTAGACGCCAAACTAGTTGAAGGCTGTACAAAAATTCGTGGTCTGCATCGATAGATACTTTTATTTCTCCGATAACATTTTTTTTATCTGCCATATGGCAACTCCAACAACCCGATTAGGTTTGTTAAGTAATATTTTGTTTATGAAAACGACAAAAAATGTCGGTAAGATAATGAACTTCATTGTTCAGTTAGAATATTTTCATTTAGTTTTCGGTTTTACTAGTAGAAAGGTACCACGTCAACAATCTCTAAAATGGTCAATTCTTGTCCATTGGAAGAAAAAA
>WOGR01001166.1:0-20919 GCA_015342045.1 Leptinotarsa lineolata
CGCACAAGAATTAACATTTCATCTACAGTCGCTCCATGTGAAGTAATGCGACTACTTAGAGGTCTAGATGTTTGTCCTATATATGTTTTGGAACAATCTATACAAGAAATTCTGTATACTGAATTGGATTTCTGTTTATTTGAAATTGGAACTTTTAATTTACTGTATAATTTAGATATAGAAGTGACATTCGTTTAGGAGATTTTAAGGTCCTTATTTCTAAACACATTGATTAATTTTGGTGTTAACTCGTGAATATATGGAAGTGATCTATATATGAATGAAGGTATAACGTTGTTGTGTTCGAATTCTTCATTATTTCGACGTTTGTTCTTTCACAAAATAAAATTCTGTTTACTAAAGATTTAGGATAAGAATTTTGGATGAGAATTTTACTGAAATTCAATAAACTTTTGTGTCGTAAATCAGGATGGGTAATTTTAACGATTCTGTTTTTCAATGATTTTATTATATTAATCTTCATTTTATTTGAATGATAGGAATGGTAATCAATGAATCTATTACTAGATGTTGGTTTTCTGTACCATTCTGTGATGATAATATTTTGTTCTGACTTTAATAATTTTATATCTAGAAAAGGTATAGATTTATTTGTTCCTTCTTCAATGGTGAACTGAACTTTAAGATCATAGGAATTGAATACTTTTAAAATTTCTTCCTTTCCGTCTGCAGGTATGGTCAGAATCAAATCATCTACAAGAAGTTAAAACTTGATTATCGAGGAGTTACTTTGCAGTGTGCGAATTTTGAATGCCTTGATTCAAATATGGTAAGCATATCAAACATATAATAGTGGCATACATATATACCAAAATTAAAATAGAAAGACTTCTTGGAAATGAAATAGATCAGGAGAGTTTGATTATTAGAAAAATATTTTTTCAGCTGTATACTTCTCCATCAATATATTAACTGGGGGAAACTTTGTCAGATTATTAAATATTGATGGAGAAGTGGAAAAAAATTTTTTCAGGAAGCCTATGTTAAGAAAATTATGTACTCTAGATTTAAAAAATTGTTGACCTTTCTGCAGATTTCTATGTTTGAATGTTACTAAATATCTTATGAAAATAATTCTTCATTCAAGCCTAAGGTTTTCCTGGAAGCACAGACATCCTCCCGCTTTAACTTATTGGTCAGGAGTATGCATCCACTACTAATCAGATAGTTCATTACCGACTGACAATTGACAACACTCATGAACTCACGTGATCAATTTTTCATTCAATACTAACGAATAGCAACAAATATATTTTGAATATATTTATCAACATAGTTTCTACTGATTTGAACAATTTTGATAGAGAATCGTAAACACTTCTGATTCTACCTAACATATGGAAAGTCAAAGAAATTATAATTCAGGACGAGTTTACTAGCAACTTACATGAAAATCTTTAATATTCAGTATCTACTTAACTGTTCATTTCAGAAAAGCATCGATATATTATCAAACTATTAGGTACTACTCGATCGACTGAAAATAAATAAATAACAAAATTTAAATGAATGTATATCTCTGTATTTTCGCTAAAGATAATACTTCTAATGAGATACGGTATAACACCGAAAGTGAAGACAGCCGACATTTTTCTCATTTGTTCGAAATAAATGACGCGTCAAGCGCATAGCACTCTTGAGATTACCGCAACCTGTTTTTCTAGATTCCGATACAATAATTATAAAATTTGGTGTAGCTGAATCCAAGCTTGCAACTCAAAATTTATCTCTGGAAACACGTGTATAGCGCGAAATTATTTCCACAACAACCGCCGCTCATTTGTTTGAACCAGGAATGTCGTACTTTCACGGCACACTGCGTTTCAAAGAATTTTTCTAACCGGTTGGTATTCAGATGTGGTTAAGATTTAGTATACTTGTGGACTTTTTAAATGGTAACATCCATCTAATTGTCCGGATATAGGTGATAGCATAGCTTTATTTTTGTGTTAATTTCAATGTAAAGCCTGAAAAAAAATCTTTTTGCATGCAAAATTGTATGGTGAATATTTTATTCTTGAAAAATGAGAAATTAAACTTTCTGTGTTTTTTTCACCACTTTTATTTATAACTGATGTTGTTACTGCAGTTTTGTCCTATAGGGACATTTTCAAACAATTCGTCCTTATGGGACGAAACTGTAGTAATAACATCAGTTACAGATGAAAGTGGTGAAGAAACAGAAATTTTTATTTCTCATTTTTCATGATGATCCCCTATCACGTAGTAACGGCTACATCCATCAAAATATTTCATTAGTTTGATTTGATAGAATGGATTTCAAGGAAGGGAATATATAACTTATCATTACTCTACATTTGTCAAATCAAAATATTAAATTAGAGCCATAAAATATTTGTTTTGTGTTTGTCTTCACGGGTAAATGATATCTGATAACGAAAAAAAGTTAAATGATCAATAAAAAATATATTCTCTTCTGTCACATTCGTTTCCTTCAAATATTAATTTTGTAATTTACCGGCACATCATGAATACCATATGAATTATTTAGGCATACCTACTGGTGATTTTTCTACTTTCGGGGAAATTGAAAAGTATGATATCAGCATTCTTTGTTTATCTGACTCATGTCGTAATTTTATTTCTCCTTCCCCGAATCTTCATTTTCATCAACATAAACGAAATTTGGAAATATAGTATGAACTATATCCTGATTCTAGATCTAGTAGATTTTCGTTGTCGATTTAGGAAGCTGCATTTAAAAGTAATTCATTCTAATGTAAACATTTTTCAATCATGGCTTTTGTCCATGTTGACAGCATATTCACTACACTGTTTCAAAAATATTACACCTCCTCTCCATTTTACACATGATACTGTCGTTTTTCCTTGCAACCTTCTTTGGAAGTACTATTCTTGGAGCTCGAAATTTTGTGACAGATGTAGCACCCAATCGATAGATTGCAATGATGATGAAAAAAATTATTGTAATAAATACTTTGACTTATACACCACCAAAAAAATTTCAGGAAAATATAATAGAGATAATTAATATTCATGTTATCAGCAATGAATTGGCGTAGCGGTAGTGCACCCATCTCACGAACATAAGGTTGTGAGTTCTATCCCTACTTCGACCAGATTTCTTTTTGGAGAGAATTTATCTAGTTAAAGTTGAGATGGTTTTACAACGTAACATGGCTGATGGACTGCAAAGAACCATAATGCTCCCTAGGTGGCTCGGGGTAGGCATAACCGAAACACAAGCTAATGACCAAGCAATCGATGCCGATGACACCCAAAGAAAAAAACATTTTTCTTTTCTTTTTAATAACAGAAATCAAGACGCGCATGCATAGTTACTTCTAAAATATTCGACATCGAAGTGTCATCTGTTACTTCAGTGTCGTCAATCAGTATTGTAAAGAACCATTGAACTAACTAAAGATCTTCTTGTGAAAGTTAGTACGAAATATTTTGAAACTAAAAGTACTTTGGGCAAATTTTTGTCAATAATCCCATTTTTGAAGTGAACCAAGTAACAAACCTTCAATACTAGACCATAAATGAGGTTAAGGTTATTAGTATGCCCAGTTGTTTGTGTTTTGGAAAACGATGAAAGATATAACTAGACATACAAGAATCATCTATTCAAATCAATATATTACACCCACTCATTATAGACTTTAAAACTATTTTTATAACATTTTGATTCAAAATATTCACAAAAATATGGAAAAAAGGTTTTGGCTTTCTACTTCTCCAATTTTATACAAATAAATGTGGAAATCTTCCGAAGAAAATAAGGTAGCAATCTCAATAAGATATTATGTATAAGCAAAAATTATGTTATCATGAGATGAATCCGATGAAAATTCGTTGAATGTTATGAACAAGGGTTATATAATTTCCACAACTGAATGATTTTTTATCACATGCTCAATACCTGCTAGCCATTTTCGGAATAGAGATTTTTTAAGGACTCCTTGAAGAGTATTTTGACATCTGTCATTATAAATGCCGTGTTTTTTAGTGCAAAGAATCCCTACTTGAGCTTAAACAAGTACACTAGTATCAGGTTCGCAATTATAAGGGGGCAGACGCAGAATAATAATATTTCGCTACTGTGCCATCAAATAAAATGAACGTACTGTTCTTCTAATTACAAGTTTGTAGTTTCCATCAATCAGCACATCCTAATAAAGATGGTTTTGGAGATTTTTCATCTTAATTTTTTCTCTCATTCTTAAATTTATAAATCGATAATTGTGAAACTCATTTGTGATTAGATTACCACCAAAGTATTAACGGTTTGCGAAGAATTTTGGTTTATGAGAGCACCACATACATTCAGAAAACATAAAAAGCACATTTGCTCATTCAATTTACTGGGGAAAAACTGGAGAAGCCTTTTCAATTCACGCACTGAGAATTCACTAATAACAACACTGATGCAAGGGCTTTATCATCAATTGGTATTCTTCAGGTAATGAAGTACCTAATTCAAGCACTATTATATCGGATTGAATCCTCTGTTCCAGCAAAATTTAAATTATATCAGGTAAGCTGAGCAGGTATGTGATACGTTAAAAAGTGCTTTTCATAAAAATTATTGTAAATTCTGGGTATTTATTCACAAAAACCTATTAATTACTAATGCCATTGCTAAATATTTCTGTTACTCACATATTGAATGTTTGAATTAAATACTACGTCTTTCACTTTCCAACTGACTCAATTACGTACGTCTATGGGACTTAAACAAGCTATCAGGTACTTTTTCCAGCTGAAATCATCAAGATGTTTTTCTTTCTTCAGATCTAGCGGCTGTACATCTATGCCAAATAACAAGAATCAAACTTATTTTTCACTTTAAGTTTCAAATTTAAATGCCGATCGCAAAATAATTCACGAAAAGGCCTTCTCATAACGATATAATAATTGTGATATGAAATCTCGTGATCAGTCTCATAAAATAAGAAACTCAAACTGACTCTGGGTCCTTTTCACCGATAAGTGAAAAGTCAAACTTTTCAATACTGCTTCAAGGTTACATTATTACAAATACATGTATTTAGAATAACCTTCCTCAGCAATTTGAAACCTTTCATAGATCTGAAATGGGAAAGTCATAAAAGTCTTACTGTTTCTTGAGCTCACTAAGCATTTTGTTTAATTTAAACTAAAGTGTCCTGGACGGTACGCTAGAGAATTCTTCACGTTGATATTTTCTACGGTTAATATTCAGCTTTAAATGATAAAACGATCAAGATCTTTTATTTGCCGGATAACCAGAAAACTTACCCTAACAGTGGGTATGTACCTTTAATGTCGAATATTTTAGGTTTTTCAACATCCCAGCCCTTCCTTAATGCGGTTTTTTGAAAATTAAAGTATTCAAGTTACACTATGTTGTGAGATTTCTATTGAATCGTTTTTAAAACCACAACACGTGTTTTCCTCTACAATAGCGTGTATGAATGTATTAATACTTGTATCATAATCTCACAATGAAGTTACAAAAAATAAGGTGCCTGTTTCCAGGTTGTAGTTATTTAAACTAATACTATTCTGTTCTGTATGCAGTGTCTTAAGTTACACAAATCTAAACTTTTTTTATAATACTGTATCTATTAAACGGCAACGATAAATTGAGAATGCATAACAAATGAGAATTTTTGGCATTGAAATGAGGAAATGACTTCAATAGTAAGACTTTAAAACAAACATGCTAAAATCAACTTCACAGTTTCTTTAAAACTTTTTGTGTAAAAAACTTGCTACGGAGTTGTCCCCCTTCAGCAGGCAGTCCACAAACGGGGTGTCGTTGTTCACTGTTGATCGTAGAAAACTAGGGGGAATTTGACAATCTGCACGTGAACGTTGTTGCGTGTTTGTCGGTAATTATTGTCACAATTATTTAGAATTATCCTTAGATTTACTAATATTTTAATACGATAATTAAATGACAAATCGTTCCAATTGATTACTTTTAAATAAATTTGAATAAGTATCATCTTATCAGTTCCGAACATATGCAGATATAGGAACAAATAAAACGAAAGTTCCGACGGGTTGAATATATGGTAAATTTGGACTCTTCATAAACCATAACCACTGTTGTCGATGCCGATTTTTCTTGATATTTTTTTAATCTCTTTCAATGGATTGCTTTTTTGCAATTTAGTGTGAAATCGGTTCAAATCATTTCGTGACATGAACATAATAATAATTCACACATTTAATATGTTTACAAGAATAACATTATTCGTTATCGTCTTCTACATAATTGAAAGATATTTGGATGAATTCAACTTCAAGTTTATCATCTTTATTGACGCTCATATTCTTCAAGTCAATTATTCATTTCCAGTCTTTTTCAGAACTCAATATGTTTTGCCAAGTTGAGGTTACAATCAAAGACAAACGCAAGAAGTTTTGTTTGTTCTTTATATTCAATAATTGTTTTATTCGAAGAAAAGGTTCTTATTAAGTGTCTTGACCTACGGAATGAAATGCATAGTTTCGTCTTCATTCAAAAAGAGTTTATTATTTTGCACTCATTATCTTAATTTGGCTCAGCGAGAAAAAATAGCTGTCAGTTATGATCAAGATATTAGTGTTATCAGCTATGATACTATTCTACAGAAATCATTGTTTTCATATATGGCGTGAAGTAGATCATTCATAAAAACAAACAACGAAGTGGAACCCAAAATGGACCCCTGATGGAGTATACACCGCTAGTGATGGAAGCTGAGTCTGAAACCTTGGTACCCAGGCTAAATGTTTGAAGGAGATCAGATACATATGAATTGAACCAACCATCAGCTATAACTTTTATGTCATATCGCGATAATTGATGTATGTGAATATAATTGTTGACAGTCAAAAACTCGGTTAAAAGCCTTAGAAATATCCAAGAACCCCGCTGGACCCATTCAAGCTTCAACCATGTTATTAACAAATTCATTCAGAGTTGTTCAAGTGCCTTTGCTTTTTGTGAAAATATATAGACTTCCTGGAATCCTTGCGGTTTTTTTTCAAGAATGAAAGAAGTTGTTCAATGACAGTTGATTCGAATTCTTTAGATATACTTGTTTACATAACGTGATATATAGCTCTGAATATATTTGGTGGCTCACCATTTTTGAATGAAGAAATGACTTGTGACATTTTCACTAATTGGGAAAAATATCTTGTTCTAAGAACTTATTTACTGAAAAGTCAAATGTTTTATTTACTGAAAAGTCCAATGTTCTATAATGCACAAAAATCTGTTCGAGGGGAATATTCATATCTACAGGTAAATTACTAGTGAGATGACAGACTATTGAACTATTGATGTAAAATATTGGTTGAAGCAGTTGACACAATCAGACGAATTTGGGGTTTCTCCATTCTGAACAATTTCTGGAGCATTCTGATTTTTGTTTGCCAAAAGTGTTATTAGCTATATTCTAGATGATTCTATTGTTTTTGACGACTGGTTACTGGTTTATTATCCGATCGTTTTCATTTTTCTTGTGATTGATAATATTGGTTCACTGAATACCTGTTCAAATTATAGAAATTGTCTACCCAGATCTGCATGAATTGATATACGATTTTTAGCCTCGATTAATTCACATATCGTCCAAGGAACATGTGAATAATTCATTCGAACATTTACGCAGTGGATAACAAATTTCGAAGCATCAAGATTTTGATAAAAAAAATTGAAAGGACCGTTCCATTTAGCAGACTGATATTCTTTATTCCAATAACAATTCTGCATATATTCTCTAAACATATGGATACTTGCACTGAGAAAACAATTTCACATGAGTACATCAATACTTCGTTCATGAAATTTTAGATATTGCGCATTGTGATCAGATACTTCTGTGTTTAATAAGTACACAGTATAAATACATGGAAAATGAGAAATGAAAATTTTCATTTTTCATGATGATCTCTTACCCTTACCAGGTATTAACGGCTTCATCCATCAATTTATTCGTATAACTACACTTTTGTCTATAATATCAATATAAGTCTGTGATGTCGAAAGCTTTAGAAAAACCCAAGAACCTGATGATTGGCGAATGAATAGAATTCTATTCATATTTCAAGATTACAGTAAGTGAGTGACTCTACGCGTTTGTGAGTCGTTAGAATTGACATCAATACTGAATTTTTTTCTCTAAAATTACTTTCTTTATCATTTAGATTCATTGTTTTCAAGAGGTGTTCTGAAATTATCAAAATGATTCGATGATACACTGTAATTATTGTGGTATTTACATTTTCCTCCTAAATGTCAGTGCATTTCAATATATTCATTGGAACGAAATATTAAATGCAATTTTCAGTTTGTAATTAGTTTTATATATTATTTTATATAAACGACACTGAGGTAGTGTAAACATGTCTAGAGAGCCGAAATTTATTCACTGCGAGGTATAACTCATCAGCTCTATTTAGCGAAACTATTCTGATAACATTTCTGGTCAGTTCTTTAGTTTTGTTATTGTCGTAATCTGCATAATTTATAATTCCGTTAAGGATATCAAACCATCAATGAATCACCAATGGAAAAACTTCGGTGAATTAATGATAAATCGCCCCCTTTTCGTTTTTACCCTAACATAATTGACTCAGTGAAACAATATGCGTTCTGTTGGGTTCAGAGGCGTAGAATATCTTCATAGAATAGGAGCAGTGAAATTAGTTAGCATTATTTTATCACTTTCATGTTCAGATAGCCTTGGTCTTTATTTTACAATACCAAAAGAGTGAACAAAAGTATTCATTTTGATTGACCCTTCAAAATTTCTGAACGTCTTCATTTAACTTTTCAACCTTTCAAGCATTTGACTTGTTTTGATTTGGATACATTTCATAATTTCAACAAGTGTGTTATGAAACTGCTATAGGTATGTTATTTCCACAAGCAAAGAACTGAAATCTCCGGTAAGGAATGAATGTGACGGAAAAATGTTCACCAAGTTGGCTCAACTTTTTCTATTGGATAAAATATTACAATTAGCATTCCACGAGCAAGATATGTGGTCATTACTTGTAAATCATTCGGGCGATAAATGGCAATTTTAAGCGAGTTAAAAACTATAGATACTTTTTCTATGAAATAGTTTGAGGATATTCTGAATTATATAAATTCAATTAAATTTCATAAGAAAAACGAACTGAAAATTATTCAAAAATAGTGCCTATTTTTGTTATTTTATTCAAAAATACTAAAGTACTGTTGATGAGACTTGAGCACTGGACCACTGACAGTCAACTCCAGCATCCTTATAACTTCATCAAGAAGTGATATAAAGATTTTCAAGTTTTGCGAACTTTGTAAAAATCGCAATTTTTGTGACATTACAAATTCTGTTGGAAATACCCATTTCCACTTTCATTCCTGTTTTTCTTTAAAAACTATATATTTCGGTTTAGAGGTGCAAGTGTGATGATTTTGCCTACTTTTCCAATAAGGAACATTCACATAATTGACACTTTTTTTAATAGTCATAAAAAAACAAAATTAAACCCACTAAAAGTTGATCATCGTAAAGGTAGGTACTTACTTGATATCCAATTCTATTTTTAGAATGTCAGACTTGCTCATCCACTATATTAAGAAATTATTATGACAAAAACGAAACGATTCTACTACTTAGTGGTGTCACGCCTATGGATCTATTTGAAGGGTTGCGATTTTGTTATCAGATGTCGCACAGTGTCCCTTGAAACTAGGGTTGCGTGTATGATTGTCACTTACTTCACCTCATGGATAAAATACTTACCTTGTAGGTTGAGTTACTGGTTTATTCATAAAATGAGCCAATTTTCTTGTCAATCTCACATTGTTTGTAAAAATTGTATAAAAAAATTTCAGTAAGGGCTACATACAACAGTTGCCTCAATTCATATTAGCTCGTGTATAAGTATAAAAGTATATATTTGTATATAAGCGGCACTAACTATCATAAAAATTTGTCTTGATTATTTCCTGAGTATTTATTTCTATGCTCATTTATATTTCATTTCCTTGGGTAAGAACAATGGGTACCTACCTAAAACGTTGTAGATATCTTTATTCTAACTTCGTTCTTAAAACTTTGTGTCAGGAACAAGGAAGAGTAGGTGAGTATATAATAACGGTTCTTTCCTGTTGGTCATTGATTCAAAACTGTGAGCTAGCAGTAAAACAAATAATTATATCTTCAAGTTTCTGGATTCAGGTAGGTATTGTCCAAAAAAGTTCTAGAATGAATAGGATTACATTACACTTCTATTATTTTTCGGCTAAGTTGATTCCCTATTCCAGACTTCATCAATCCAGGAGAAGAAGGGAATGGCAGATACCTGTCAATATTTCGAACTTTCAATATTATTGCTTCAATTGAACTTCTCTGAGTAAAACTGTCAAAATATTTTTACATAACTATTGTTCACATATACATAACAATATATTATTACCTACATCTTGAGTTGTCTCTCCTTCGTATCTTATGAGGTATTCCCCCACCAATCCCACCTTCTTATTTATTCATTGAGTAGCTATTCTTTTTTTGTTTCGTTCAGTTTTCATTGGACAATAATATTTATGTTCCGAATGTATCACAATTTTTCATTATGGTGTCTGATACATGTGGCAGTGTTATCTATTCCAATTTTCACCATCTCTTAACGCTATCTGGGTATCGACTCGGTACTAGATTAGTTTTCAACTTCAGATATAAACAGTTATTATATTTTTGTGTCATTTTAAGTTCCTGTGAAATTGTTAAAACTCCCTCGAATACACACCACCAAAATAACATGGTGGATACATGTATTTTTTTGAATGTGTTTAACCATATATGTACCAACAAAAATCCGGTGAGACTAATTATGAACAATTGAGAAAACATACTTTGTAACGTTCTCATCAACAAATAAACTAATAATTTACTCAATTACTTATAAAATGTCTGAATTTATTAAACTTTGAAATCATACTCAAAAGTCCAACCTAATGATATTTCACAATTGGTACATCTTAATTTCAATGTCCTAATACATTTCAATTGTGCATACCTATAAGGATTATTTCAAGTGAAATAATGTTCAGCTCCTGCCAGTTTGAATTATTTAAAATATATGCATTGGTATGCAAAATACCTCACACTTTGGACCGGATTATTTTATATACAGATTTCTTTTAATACCTACACGCGCCAACTTGATCTTTTTCATGAAGATTTGCATATTATTTACCTGTGAGCATTCCTATTGAGTGTGAAATTAAATCCTCAACACCAGAGTCACTAGAAGGAATATTAACACACACATACACATGAAACGAATCAAAAGTCCTCAACACAACACTGAAAATCCTTGGAGTAACACAATATTGAAAATATGCAGGTGTCCATAAGTGTGAACAATTAAAAACGTGTAATATCTTTACGCGGACAACATAACCGGTCCGTCTTTGAGCTTCAACTGTTTTGTGCATAATGTTGACAGCCAATAAGGGGCGGGACTAGGAGGGGATAACACCCCCACCATGCTACACCTGGTGAAGTGGGGGAAAGGAGTGGGGACACGGTGCGGTTGAACGGACTTGAAATAAGTTTCGAGCCGATTTGTGTCCTGCTTTGCAACAATTCCATTTTTTCGGTGCTCTTGATTGAGGAAGATTCCTCAACATAAATTCGATAATCAGAGTATGTGTTTGTTTGTTATATTTTGAGAAGCAGCTGTGTCGTTATCTGATTGAAACACTGATTGTGAGATAATTCTTTATCTCTCTAAATCTTAGAGGGACTTATATAAAGTAATAATGAAATGAATAATGAATTTAACTTACAAATATTGCTATCAAAGAATAAATATACTTTCACAAACTACACCTATCACAGTAGCTTTTGTTTTCGAAAAACCTACTGTGATAGCGAAACATGTGATATTTTTGAAATTAAAGTTTGTGAAGATCAAATCGTTAGGTGTAGTTTGGGTCAATGAGAAAAAATATGTTGCTGAAAATTAATTGAAATAACAGTAGTTTCTTCAATATCTCGTTGTATTCTATGCTGTAAATTACTAATCAGCAGAATGTGTAGAAGACGAATAGGTATACACCGCAAAACTTGAAAATATGAAAGTTTGAAATTTAAATATATGTGTTCCTTTGGGGTAGGTATTCAAAATAATTTATTTTCATCTTCATGGAAAAAAATGTATTCAATGACTAGATATCATGCATACATACATATATGTGAAAATATTGTAGATCTGTGAATAGATCAAAGAATGCAACAATGCACGAGTTCATTATTAAAGTTGTTTTTATATTTGTTTCGTTGTAATGAATAAATGTGAAAATTTGATTTTTGAGATTATTTTTCCAAAAATTCCAATTAAATCTGTATATTCCATTTTTTGGATTTTCTCTCCCTCGAAAATAAGAATATATGCACTGCGCGTATTTCCAATTAGTTCGATTCAACATTTGAGTCATATTGATCGAACGGTTTCTTTTAAGATTCATTATACTGATAGAGAATCAAAAGTCCATGCAACGTTGGAAAGACGATGATTCCAAATAGGTATTGTAAGTGAAATGAAAACTATTACAACTGAAAAGATGGAACATGCAGATTCTGTATTTTTAATTACAATTACAATTACACCACACTCATTCATATGACCATTGTCTTATGTATTAGGCCTTTTGTCATTATAAAAGACCCAAGTTTTTGTTAAGTTACATTCCTACCAGTGGAATGAAGTCAGAATATATCTTCTTTTACATATTTCAATTCTCTATAATGTCAAGTATCTAGCGATTCTCAAATTCTGTTTTTACTCAGGAGAATGAAACATTCAAAATTCAGACCACCCCCCGAATCATATAAAAAATCTAAAGAAGTTGCTCGAAAGGTATCTAAAAAGAAATAGATAATATTCATTCAGAACTTGATTTGAGACGTATAATAACGACAAATGTCAGTTCATCTGTCATGTGGACTGATGCGCTCCTTATAGGCAGTTCTTATTTTAGATGGCGAACATGTACCGTTCATGTGACGTTGAGAATTTTAGTATTTGCCACCTGCCTCCAAGAACACACGATGAATGCGGTCCTGGAATCAATATAAGGGGTCTATAAAAATCATCCTGAAATTAGAAATCAGAATGAGTATTCAATAAACGTTGATCCGAAGAAGTAAATTATTGAAATAATATGAAATATCATAAAAATTACTCATTCAAAATTCAATTTACTACAACGCCACAGTTGAAAATGTATTCAGACAATCCATATAAAATAATAAACTAAATTATTCATAACTAAAATCACAGAAACATTCAAAAATAAATTCCAATACAACCTATAGTTACCTGATACATCGAAAAAACACCTTTAATTAATAGAATACAAACATTGTAAAGAACCCTTCTCATGAAACAGACATTGAAGACTCTAACAAGACACAGCAACACTGAAGAATTCAAACGACACCGGGTTGTATATCCTCGACGGCTAAACGGAAAATGCGAAGAATTCTGTATTCTGTGAATAATAGCATTGTGCAGACGTGTATGGCCGTGGCGGTGATAACTACGAGTCTGATGCCATACCAGTTGCTGAAATATTGTATAACGATAGATGAGTTACATACCAGAGATTCGGTCGATATGGGTTCTCTATGTATGTATCGTCATTAAATTTAAGAAGTGCGGGTTGGAATGAAACATATACGACGTTCACTAGAATCTAGGACCTATCGTGATACCATTCAATCCGATTGCGATAAATCGACAAATTGATCATAGTAAATTCTGGAATGGAAATAATATTACAGATTCTGTTCATTCATTATATTATTGAATTCAAATATATACAGAGTTTTTCTAATTCGATCCTCACTATTGGGGTTTCGGAAACTATGATAGATACGAAGATGATTAAATTGGGGCAAAGTTGCGCATTCACCTGACTGAAAATATGCCGTTGAGAAAGTTCTGGAATTCCGAATATATCTGGAGATATCCGGGAAAAACAGAAATTTCGGAAAATGGTTTTTATTTTTTCTGGCTTAAGTTTTCGAATGATTTGATAATAAATTGCACATCCATATTGCTACTTTTTTTTCTGCTACATAATGATGTTTTGAGATTTGCTATCCGAAGTTTCGTCTTCCAGCCAAGCCATCATCATCAACTTCATTTTTTCTTATGGGCGCTACATTGGATTGTTCCTGTTTTGAATAGAACCATCTTTTCAATGATGTATCATTAGTTATTATTCTTTTTCGGAATACTGGAGATATTGAAAAAAATTTATGCATATCATAACAGGCTTGTTTTAATTGTTACACTCAATGACATTTTGTTATTGTACAAGTCATTGAATTCTTGGCTAAAAATGGCTCTCACGAATGAAGAAAAAAGAGATATGATACAAATTTATTACAAATACGATAGAAATTGTTAGGACATTGGAAATGTATTTAAACTTGTTTCTCGAAAGACAATAACCACATCGAGCTATGTTCATGTTATTGAATCAAAATCTCACCGAGTTTGGTTCATTTTAAAAGCCGAGGAAAAAATATGGAGACAAAATGGACCAGGAAATTGAAAAACATTTGATAAAGGAGGTATGTATGAGGTAAGTTAGACATTGTGTCCTTTTCAATAAAAATCAATAATTTGTAGATAAACATGAACCCGGGAAATCAAATTTCCTTCAAAATGAATATTTGTCATACAAATGCTTGGAGACATCTCAAAAAAGTGGTTTGAAATGTTACAAAATTCACATATCTCAAAAATTGCATCCATATGATCCCGAACGGCGATTAGGGGATTCGGTTGAATATCCCACGAACTGTGGGATATTCAACCAAAATAACGAACACATTTGGAGCATAAACAACCCCATGCAGTTCCGAGAAATTTGACCTCAAGTGCGATTTAGTATCAACGTATGAGCAGGAATTAACAAAGATAGAATTTTGGGTCCTTATTTATTTGACGGAACTCTGAATGGAGAAACCTATCACCAGTTTTTAATGTCAATTTTCAAAGACTATTGGGATGATCTACCTTCGGTAACTATAACAACATCTGATTTCAATAAGATGGTGCTCCACCGCACACTACCAGACGAATATTTAAATAATATCTGACTGAAAGGTTTGGTGATGAATGGATAGAGAATAATGGGCCAGTGAGGTGGCCAGCAAGGTCCCCAGACTTAAGTATTATGGATACATTCTCATGAAGTAGGGTCACTGAAAAATAGAGCTTATGGTCAGAGGGAATGTCAAAATATTGAGGACCTTCAAAACAGCATTGTTAGAGAGTTCGGAAGATTAAGGAGGAGGGAAATAAATCGTTCAGTAAATAATCTTCGAAAAAGGGCACAGTTGTGTTATTATGAACAAGGCCACCAGCATTTTGAGCATTTTCTGTGATTTACTTTTGTCTTCACATTTTAGTTATTGTTATTTGTTGAAAGTTCTATTTTCATCGAAAAGTGCACATTGTTTAATTTACCTCATACACAACTCATTTATCAAATTTTGATAGTTGATTCTGCCTTCATATTTTTTCATTGGCTTTTCAAACGAACCAAACTCGGTGAGATTTTGATCCAATAAGTTGAACATAGTTCGATGTGGTTGTCGTCTTTCGAGTTCAAATACATTTCCGATATCTCAACACTGTTTTTATCGTATTTGTAATATATTTGTATTATATCTCCTTTTTCTTCATTCGTGAAAGCCATTTTTCATTAAAAATTTAATGACTTGTACAATAACAAAATGTCATTGGGAGTAACACATTGAAAGTCAAATTCAGAAATATCAAAGTCAAAACCTATTATGATAAGAATTATTGTTTTTCAATATCTCCAATTTTTCTAAAGAGATACATCATTGAAAAGATAGAGTCTGGTTCTATTCAAAACAGAAAAAATCCAATGTAGCGCCTATGAGAAAAAATAAAGTTGATGATGGTGGCCGGAAGCCGAAACGTCGGATATCAAATCTGAAAACACCACTATGTAGCAGGAAAAAAGTGGCTACGAGGAAGTACAATTTATTTTCGAATCTTTCAAAAAATTAAGCCAGAAAAAATATAAACCATTTTCCGAAATTTCTGTTTTTCCTGGATATCTTCGGATATACTCGGAATTTCAGAACTTTCTCAACGGCATATTGTTAGTCAGATAAATGTGCAACTTCCTCTCAATTCAACAATCTTCGTATCTTCCATAGTTTCCGAGATCACAATGATGAGTATCGAATTTGAAACATCTGTATGTGATTCCAGTATCATATAAACTAAAATATTTAAATGGAACTATAGACAGAAAAATGTTCCATTAATATTTTTTTAAACATGAAATCACAAATTTTACTTTAAATAACAGGCTTATTTCTCCGAAAGAAAGAATTTGTTCTACCAAAATATAATTCATTTGATTCAGTTACTTGTTTTCATGTGTATGAATTATTTCATCGATATCATTCAGTTCCAGAATAAGGTACAAGTCAAATTATTCAAACAGGATGGCATTTTTGGGCCTATGGTTTCTTTTCAGAAAGTAACACACTTATTTATCATTCGTTACCAGAGACTAGCTATTATAACCTGTTCCACAACACAGTTCATATAATTACTTCAATATAAGTCAATCCATCCGATAAGGAAACTGTTGACGCCAACGAAAAATAGAAACACCTAGAAAAGTATTTAGACGCATACACCTTCATCAATTCTAGAATAATGAAAAATATTATTCAAATCAGAAATCCATATATGTAATTGATACGAAGGATTCTTATGTCCATTAAAGGAAGGAAACGAAAAAATTACCAATATCAGTTGCTGAAATATCATAAAACGACGGATGACGTACATAGTAACCAGAAATATTCTTGATATTAGTGCGAAGGTTCTACGTGTGGGTTGGAATTGAACATATGAACGACATTCATGTGAACCTTTTGTGATTCAGTCCAACATTTTGTTCGCAAACTTCTAAACCTTTTCTGATCTGAACTCGGTGTACATAGATTTCGTGTAGCTAGATGTCCTGTTAACTCTTTCCTCCATTCAATCGCCTGCCATTGTAATGGACTCTTGCATTTACTATTTTTCTGAATTTCTTTCCGAAGCGACGAACTCAACGAGCTTCTCCTGGTTCCTATAAGAGGTTCAACCAGCTAGAATAAAAAGTGGCCAGTTGCTCCATAGAGATATTTCTTTTATGAAAGCGGAAATATTGACACTAAACCATTTTTTGGCTATCTACAATTAACCCTGGATGAACATGACTCAATTTTGATGGAAATAAAACATTGTCTAAACATTTCTGCTACACTATGGGTTTTTTGTATGAAATAAAATCAATCTCAGATCATTTTTGTTGTCATCAAATTCTGGAAATGTTTCGAATATATCAGTTGTTACTATTTGGAAGTGGATTATTGAAGGGCCTTTTCCCGGAGGGCAACTATCACATATTTCCCAACATCAGACTGAAAGTTCAATAGGTAATATATTTGTCGAACTCACACATCGTTCGTAGGAATCTTCAAAAAATCTTCAAAATATTGAAAATGACTCAACAAATGTATTGAACCTTGAAGTAGACAGTTATGATGTCAAGAAGGCTGAGTTAGTCAAATACTTTACGTGAAAGAATCTACAGAAGAAAGGTAAGTTCCCATTTCCTTGTGATCTTCCATATTATCAAATTCAGGAACCACAGAATAGGCAATGAAGCAATGAAGCAGCGATTTCTCAAGAAGGTATACTCGTATGTGCTCTTCAATTCATCATATTTATTTTCAGGTCTTCAATAGTAAATATAACTTCTTGTATGTCAGCGAATCATTATATTGGATTACCGGTTCTTTGAGATAAGTAGTTGATATACGATATAAAAAAATATTGGAGACAATAAGGATCACCAGCATTGACGATACAAGTATCTGAAAGAGAACTATAGCTTTCTCCTTGTGAGAAAACGTGTTTGAGGAAGCTGCGAAGGTATCAACAAAGACGACGTTGCAAACCGCAACATCAAAATTTCATTATTGAACCTCGTGCTAGACATAATATGAGCCATCGATGTTATGAAGGACAACACAAGACTGTCCATATTTTACGATCGCATTCTCGAAGTTGGGTGACATATGAAAAGAGGTCGCTCTGCATGCGCAAACCACATTTATGTTCGTTTGGGATATTGAGGTATTCCAAATTCTCAAGAATGTATTGTTTAACAGCTTCTCTTATGATTTTAGATGACATAATTGTTGATTTTTTTTTTCTTTTTGAACACCTAGGTTGAACTCGAGCTGTCTTCCAAGTAGAAGAAAAACAAACTGTTTTTATGAGTAACTATCTTAAGAAACTTTGGAACTAAGTTCGTTGCATCATTTTTTGGATAGTATTACAGGTTGTTCATTAAAATCAGAAGCTGTGATAAAATTGTTCAGTTTCAAACTCAATGTCATTATGCATCGAACATGGGAACAATGGATAATGTTTGTTTCGGATAATTAACTATGAAGTGATACGCAAATTTACTAGTATTCCTAGTATAAATATCGATTTGGTGGAATTTAGACTGATGACTTCAGCTATTCAACAAAAAGATCTATAACCATTTCAACTCATCTTGTTGAACATGCAAGTGTACTCTTGTATGTTGCTGTGTCGTGTAGTGTTTTCAGAGATATATCAAATGATAATTCACTCTGGAATATTTTGGAATGTTTGTGAATGGTCTGAAATGTTCAAGAGCATCCTGGAACATTCCATATTATCGTGAAACGATCAACGGAATTATTTCATTTCAATGAAAGCCTTCTATCCTCCATCTAAGGAGAACGTTCCCGTTTCTACCTCAAGTATATTAGGATTCTCTAGAAATTTATAGAACAATCTGGAATATTCGCGGCATTTCACAACATTCCAAAACCTACAAGGACAATCTGGAAAATTGTGAAATGGTCGACAATAGTCTGGAACGTTCGAAAATATATCGTATCAACCTAGTTCATTATGACATACAAAAAATCTGTGAACCTCTCTTTTAACCAAAAACTGATATCTTCTAAAAGATATACCCCTTTCAATTTATCAATTGCTCCAAAATGGTTAACAAAAGCAATTTCTTTCTTCGTCACTTGTGACGCATCGGTTTGTTTGAGATATCACCTGAGATATCAGTTTGAAGTGTATGGTGTAGAGAGCAATCATGATGGTTGCTTATTATTTTGAACATTAAAATGGGTATAGCAAGGTACTCTTATAAGATAGACGTATCCCATCAGAGGCTTTTTTGTAAATCCTAGAAAGAATAACAATATGCAGTGACTTATATAAAATGATTCGAAATCCGTGAAAGAACCGATACAATTAATTGAAAAGAAAAGCTGGAAATAACAAATATATTAAGCAAAAAAATAAGTCATCACCAGAAGACGATTGTGGATACTAACAATCAAAACGTCGTGAAATAACTGCTCGAAATCTCTTAATTTCCAATTTTAATTCAATTGCTTCTTTGTTAGATTGTTCAATTTTTTAATTGTATTTTATTTCAGGGAATTGATTAATGACGAGAGTTTCTTTTTAATAACAATGTAGTATATGTAGGTTACACTTAACATATTCAGTATGAACATGTCTGAAGAAGCTATCATATAATGTAACACGTGTTACGGTTTAGTAAACTGTTTAGTAGAATTCCCACAAGAAACTGTTACTCAAATACGTTATCATGGATTTTCATTGGGTATTGGCCAATTATATTAGATAAATAATACTATAGTTCTATCCGCTCCGTCCAAAATTTCATTGAACCAGGCTATTAGTCTATGAATTTTTTCTTGCATCCTATTTTCATGATTACGCAGAACCGATGTCTTTCTTCGACGTGAGAAGTCTCTTCTTCTCAGGTAAAGCACTCAACTTGACCAAGGGTTCAATGTCTATACCTATTTATTTCTGGAAAGTGAACAGGTTTCGATACTAGAAATTTTTACAGAATCATGTTTTTTTGTCTAGGTCTAGGTTTGTCGATCAAGTCTCCAACCAATCATTCACGTCACCTTGAACATCGCGTTACTTTGTTCCAATAATCTACCAATATCCAATTATTTTAGGCCAGACGGCAGATGGTTGATTACCGGTTTCCACTCACGAAACCATCGTAGACGCGAATGTTGGTTCGATTAAGCCACTTGTCCTACGGATCACGAGTTCGTAGGACACGTGTTTTAATCGTCGAGTCCATAGGACAAGTGACTTAATCTATTGGTGGTTGCTCGATTGGTGTTGCTCAAAAATGACCAAGTTTCTGTTTGAAAAATCAAAAATGGACATTTATGAGGTATTCGTAAAGATTATTTCTTGAAATATTCTCAGCTGAATGCACCAGTGGAAGAACAAAATATCAATTCTCTTATTGAATCAACTTAATGACCTTAATAAGATGAGATTCCAACAAGAACATTTATTTGACAATTATAAAATTACTATTAATAAAGACACAATCTTCGAATATATTTTATTTATTTATTTATATACAATATTCTACAGGACAGAGCCCAATTACAGAGCAGAAATTAACAACAGAACATAATAGATACGAAGGGGTTATATTCTATTAGGAGTTTTCAATCTTTTGGGAAAGAAAGTTTTTGGCTTTCTACTACTCCATCTTGATACAAAAAAAGTATGAATCTTCCAAAGAAAGGAAGGATGATGTGTATGTGTGCTTTCCTCATAATTATTCCCATATTGGTACTGAAGAGCCCTGAGGCAAATGTCTTTTGGCGAAACACGTGTCTACCATTGAGGATGACTGAGTTCCATGTAAGTGAATTTTTTTAATCTTTCATTTAGTATATCGTGTAGAAATCT
>WOGR01001167.1:0-20894 GCA_015342045.1 Leptinotarsa lineolata
ATCGAAACGTCGTGAAGTAACGTGGTTTGAAATCACTCAACTTTTAATTATATGAATTCATTTTATTTTATTTATTCAATTTTTTTCACTCGTATTTTATTTCACTGTGAATTTTTTTCAGGTTTTTTGCTTAATATATTTGCCATTTTTAGCTATTCTTTTGAATTTCAATTGTATTGTTTATTTCAGGGACTTCAAATCATTTTATAAAATTTCAGACAATGGAAGTCCGAACTGATGAAATTCACCACGAAACATTGTCATTCACCTTCAAACAAAACAGTAGCAATTCCCTTCAATACATTGATATCAACAAATAAAAAAGCAGGCTATGTCCAGAACTCCAAGTATCTGGGAATAATAATTGACCCTAAACTAACCTGGAAAGTGCATATATCTAATCTGGTCTCAAAAATAAGGAAAACTATCTATATATTTTAATCCCTGAGAAATATCTTAGATACTGATACCCTCAAATCAGTGTACTAAGCTATCTGCTTACTACAGCTAACTGCAGTACTGCATAATAGCATGGGGATCTGCATATAAAACAATCATGGAACTATTGGTTACAGCACAGAAATACATGATAAAAATCTGTCTCAGGAAACCGAAAAGATATCCATTAAATCTTCTCTTCAGAGAATTCAGAGTCCTAACATTCACAGAACTGTACTTCAAAAACTTATTGATATTTACCCACAAAAACTGCAGTCCGTTTGATACACTGTCTTACGATGGTGTTACAACTAGAGCAGTGCCAAATAGAAATGTATGAGTTCCATCCTTTAACTATTAGTTGATGAGATACAGTTTTAATTATCTTGGTAAAAATTGTACAATATGGTAGATGAGAGATTTTTGTTTCGGGGGGTCTCAATAAAAAAGACCTGCTAATTCAAATTTAATTATTTACTATTACATTGGCACGGGAAAAGCCCTCAACTGAAAAAATTCTACTAACATCTTTGTTTTTAAAACTTAAAACCTCAAATTTCCAGTTCAATGAATTCACATTACAAAATCAAGATTTCTAGACTTTTTATGGGCAAATTTTGTTATAACATCATCAGCTGGGATGATGACATCTCTGTCAATTGCCACTGGGGCTAACCCAGTTAGCCTCTCTTGCCCACAAGAACTCCGTAGGTAGGTTTTTAGGTGCCTAAGTGTGGAAAATGACCTTTCCGGGGTACACGTGGTTACTGGTAGAGTCGACAAGATATTCAGCAACATACAAATGTTGGGATACATTTGCCTCTTACACTCTCCGACAGCCTTAATGGCGCGAGAAGGCTTATCCGAAGGGCTTTTGCCCTGTCACAATTTCCATAGTTGAAATTCGCCTTGTGCCTTGTCTAGTTAATAATAATAATAATAATAAACGTCTTTGTTACTACAACCACACAAAAAAACAATATTTAGTTCTAACAACATATAAAAAGTTATAGTAAAAGGCGAAGTTCAATTTTCGCAGCTATGCAAATAGCTGCTGAATTGCTCTTCCACTAGGTCCTCATATATCACTAGTCCTCTCTTGGGAATGGCGTTTTCTTCTATGTTATCAATTTGATAATATAATTTTGGTAGCAAAAAGGATAGTTGATCTGATATATTCTACAAGAAATTCAGTGATAAGGAATGTTTTCAACTCCTTCGTTAAATCTTGGCTGGAAAAAGGCACGCTAATTTGATGTATACAATACGCAAATAAACTAGTTTGATTCACTTTGGAGAAACTCCCTAAAATATGTGGTATTTTAGATTGATGATAATTTTCAGCAGAGAGTGAATGAATATATATGTATATTTTCATGTCTCTCAATTGAAAATCTAAAAAAATAACCTGGCTCTTCATTTTTGTAAACAAATGATGAAGAAGTACCATAGCTACTCATCAGGTGTATCCCACTTCAATTAATGATGTTGAGTGTCATAGAACATTGACAAACTTTGATGAACCCACCAATAACATCGCTTGTTTTTCAAAAAAGACAGACTTGGACTTGAGTAAATTTATTGAAAATAATGAAGACCAAACTTCAGTGTCAGAAAGATCAGGAGTATATGAGTTGACGTGGGTTCTTGCCGAAAATTTTATATTGGTCAAACGACAAGAACCTTCTCCTGATGAATAAAAGAACATATGAAAAGTTTCCTGAATGCGAAGACCTATTCCACGTTTGCAAACCATCCTTTGGCACGAGTTCAACCAGGACTATGACGTGTTACTTACTGAGGAGGCTTAGAACATTCTCAAAAATGAATAGTTTTACTACAAGAATCAATTCAGTTTTAGTCATCCCCAAACACAAATCTTCCATCTTCACCCGCTGCTTCTCGTATAATGCACTCAAATATTATAGTCAATTGACCCGGGAGTTTAGATCTTATACAATGAAAAACTTTAAGAAACGACTAAAGGCCTACTTAACTGTCTAGTCTCTTATCTATTCTCGACCTTGGCATCACAAAAAAGAATTTTCTACAGCGGCTGCACCATTTTCTGATCTTTTAATGGCAGTATCACTGTTAACTCGATCCGATTGTTATTGTTCAATTATTGTTATTTCCAGGTTGAGTTGAAAAACAGCCATGGCTGATACTCCGCCTATTCACCTTTATACTGAAAGTTGTTTTCTTTTTCCTCATTCTGTTTTTCTTTATTGTACTCCATGGTGAATAAAGACGTATTATTATTATTGGGTATTATCATTATATTTTGGAGAAAAACGTTAGAAACTAAGTCTTTTGGAATGCATGGAAATTGAAAGATTTGAGAATACTGAAAATTTACCGAATGACCGAATAGAATTGAATTTTTTCCCACTATAAAATCTGTTTTCTTATGTGGAAATTAGTAATTCGTTCATTACAGGTCCATTAATTGAATTTGTGAAATTCGTTTTATGATGTTTGAATTTTTAATTAGTTTGTATCTGTACTCGGGTGTGTCGCCTCTGTTTGGAAAATGAAACAGCAGAACTTTGTGCCTGCCTCGCTGTGGACCGAATCAAGTTTGGAGAGTTTGGCTTGTTAGGTATGCTGTGGTTTGGCAGAGCCGCACTCTTACCATCTGACCTGAAAGACTACTCAACACGTAAACTAATCAACTCCGTTAAGAAACTGGGTTTATTTGGTCGAGTCTAAATAGGTGTGAGCCACTGTAAACCCTTGCGGGTTGCGGTGGAAGGTCGAATAGACCCACTCACTTTTGACCTAACCTAACCTAACCTGTACTCGGGTAAAAATATTAATAATTGAGTAGGTGAGTAGGTCCTATGATTTAATTTGTTATATTATATAAGGCACTGATCTGGTCGAATTGAGTCAGTAAAAATACGTCTGGGAAAGCTATTATATGGTGAAAAGTGAAATACGTGTTGAGGTTTTCTAAATTGTTCAGTGAAAATCTTGCAATGTAGTGTAACTTCAATTCGTTATGAATATCCATCAAGTGTCGACCAATTCCATCACATATATTATTATTATTATTATTGTTTCCATTTTTCTAATTTTCCAAAGGAAATAATGAATTTTCAGATTTTTTGTATGGCTGATCAAGGAATAACTTCCACATTTTCTTCTAAAAAACTGTGAATGATACGAGAATTCTAGAAACGAAAAAAAAAGTTTGACATCCTATTTCTCAAAAAATGAAGCAATTATAGACATACTTCATATTAATTTCTCCGTTATGAAATGTAACAAGGAATCATCCTCTGGAATTAAAGTAGTTAATTATGATACACCCTATATATCTGTAACATCACAAATACGGATTACATGGAAAACATCCCATTGTTTAAGGAATTTCAAAGAATATGTCAACGTTGAATATGATTGGTTTTATATTTTCTATTTTGTTTCAAACTCCACTCCTTAATAATCTCTTTAAGCGAAATTTTATATCAATACCTAATATTGTAAGAAATATTAGGTACGTTGTGTATGGTTTTTCCTGTGAATATTAAAAACTACTGAAAGTGTGAAAATTATGAAGAAGAATCAACCCTCTCAAAATTCTATCTTTGGGTAATCAGCACCTAGAGCAAATCTGAGATTTCATGAAGCGATTATCTTGTGAATCAGCTACTGTTAAATTGCAAAAAATAATTTTCATGTGAAAATACTATTAGTTTTTTTTTTTCTATAGTAGGCATGATAACACAACTCTGGTATGTTTTTGATATTCATCTAAAAATTCAATACCCGCCTCTGATCGTCAACCACAATCAACAAAAGATGGGGCAGATGTCTTCTGATTTTTTGTAACACGGCAGGAGTTACAGAATGATGTTATGTTGGTGGTACAGCTGCCAGGTACTCAATTTTCTTCCACTTTTTGTTGGCACTCATTTATGTAGCACCTTGCTTTCCTCTTGCATTCACCCTCTACCTACCCTTAAGGTTGTTGATGGTGTTCTAGAAGTAGATTTTGGTTTGTATTCATCAATGATAGTGCATGTAACTTTTTGTTTTGAATATTGATGAGATAAATGAAACAAATCGTTTCATTATTGAAATAGTAACTTTATTATAGGATTAGGGGAAATGAAAAATATCAATAATTGAAGGACGACAATTTATATCAGCGTTTTGAGCAAGTAGTAACAAATATTTCATAGCAAACAGGACACTGTACAAAATATCTGTCAGTTCCATCTTTGTTAAATAAAAACAGCAACACTTTTCTCGACGCGCCAGAAACCAAGGTCGCGTCATTGGGAAATGACCTTAACTATCACTATGAACGAAGCTTTCATAATATATGACTATACTATCAGTATAGTTTATTTCCTAATGACCTAAAATTGTTTGGCAACAAATGCATCGTGAAAAGTGTTGCACATCTGGTGTGTGAAAGCAGTATTTGTATTGGATTCATTTTACGTCAGAGCACCTACATGTATTTGTCACTAAAATCCGGGCAGAATAATTTCATTATCTGAGAAACTTATAAGGTGATTAAATAATGTTTTTATATGTTTCTGTTTCTAATTTGGATGATTGTATTATACTACAGCAACAAATTAATCTTTACATGATTGGTGTTTGAAAAATAACCTTTTCTTAAATATTTCTAAATGTAAATTATTGACTTTCACTAGAAAGTCCAATACTGTTTTTTACCGCTACACTATTGATAATAGAATTCTTGAAAATATTGATAGAATTAGAGACTTAGGAGTACACTTCGACAATCAGCTTACATTCAACTCTCACATGAACGAAAATACTAAATCAGCATATCGTATATATGGTTTCATCTTCAGAAATTGTAGGAACTTTAATGATATCACTGTTCTCTTTTCTACAGTCAGCCCAAATCATAATATGTATCATTAAAATGGAATCCAATTTATAGTCAATCCTCAATAACCATCGATAAAGTCCAAAAAAAGTTTTTAAAATTTCTATGCTTCAAGGTTGATGGAGTTTATCCTCCATGAGGATCTTATTAAATGAATATACTACGCAGATTCAATTTCGTATCTTTAGAAAAGCGCAGAAATCAAGCATCCATAATATTATACATAAGTATTGAATGGTGAAGTTAACTACCCTGTACTATTATCACAAATAGATTTTCATGTGCCGATATTGGAGTCTAGATCTAATATCACTTTATTATTATTATTATAACTTTTACCGTAGTATGCGCTGGTCAGGCCTTATCCTCCGAAGCCCCGATACATTCGGAAGGGCGCGCCAGCATTATCAACCAACGACCACTCCCCCACACCGTGGGGTAAGTGATCATTGGATCCTTGAATCATGTGCCCCGAGCAAGCGTATTGAACCACGAATGACAGCCCTCTGCATCTGTCCGGCTAAGATTTCTGCCTTAGTGCGGCAAGCCGGTATGATTTTGAGATTCGAGAGTAGAGAAGACATCATTCCACCAAGGACTCCAATAATCAGAACAACCATCTTGACAGTGGTCTGGATAGAGTCTGCGGAGTTCGAAGAGAAAATCTCGATATTTTATCCGTTTTTCTTGCTCTTTTCGGACGATATTCGTCTCGCCAGGAGCTGAAAACTCCACAACATATATCGTCTTGCTCTGATGGTCGAGAAGGATTACATCAGGCTTATTATTGTATGAGCCTGAGGGTGGGAAACAAATAGTTCCAATAAATTCGGCATTTCTCGTTTCCCGCTACGGATTCAATATCCCCCGGAGCGTAGGGCAACACCTGTGTTTCGTCAATACCGTAAGAGTGCCGTAGATGGTAATAAAGCACTCTTAAGGCCAAGTTATGTCGATGGATATAGGCCGAGACCGCATAAGCTGGACATGCTGAAAGCAAGTGCATTAGGGTCTCGGGCGCCTCGCGGCAGGCACCGCACCTTGTGTCAGGAACCTCTATACCCATGACACGACTGCGGTAGACCAAGGTTCAGAAGACACCATCCTGGCATGCCATGATGAATCCTTCAGTTTCCGACTTCAACCCACTCGACCTGAGGAAAGCGAAAGTCAGGTGTTTTGATAAGCCAAGGTCTTCGATGTTATTGAAGAAGACCCTATGCATTGGCTTATCTTTGTGTTGTCGCAGAAGTGAGGTGATCTCTGTGACTTTTATATGAGCCTTCTGCTGAAAGGGTTCCAACTCGGTGACAGAGTTGTGATCGCCTCGTTCAATGTCGAAAACTAAACCGAGTTTATCAGCTGCTCGGGCAGCTGCTCTAAAAAGAAATGCTCCAATTCCTGCTCTCTTATGGTCGCGGACCATGCAGAGAAGGGGATCCGAACTCCTGACGACTTTACATGCAACATCCAGTTCCATTCTGTCATGTCATTATTATTATTATTACTATTATTTTGAGGTGAAAATTGATTTTCAAAGAAAAAAGTGTTTAATATATCAAGAAAACAAATGTGGCGATGTATTTTAAAGTTGATAGAAATACATATTCTGCAAGTAAAAAGATCTATGAGGTCTGTTCCAAAAATTAGGTGAATTTTCATTTTTATCAAAAAGTATTCATTCATCGATGTTTATTTTGTTCCCTTCAAAGTAGTCCCCTTCAGATATAGTGCACTTGAGCCAGCGTTTTTCCAATCTTCGAAGCAGTTCTGATATGCACTTTTTGGTATGTCCTTGAGCTCTCTCAACGAATCGGTTTTTATTGCTTCAATCGTTGCAAAACGCCGTTTTTTCATGGATCTCTCCAACCTTGGGAACTGAAAAGTTGAAGGGGGTGAATCTGGTGAATATGGTGGCTGAAGCATGATTACGGTTTTGTTTTTGGCCAAAAAATCACGAACAAGCAATGACGAGTGAGCAGGTGAAATATCGTGATGTAAAAGCCATGAATTGATTTTCCACAATACCGAACATTGTCTTCATATTGCTTCTCGCAAGCGACGCATAATTTCAAGGTAATAGCCCTTATTGATCATACGACTACATGGCAAAAACTCCTGATGCTCATGCAACGGTTTTTTGGTCAAAATATAGCAATTTTGGAACGAACTTTGCTGTCACACGCTTCATGCCCAAAATTCCCGAAAAAAATTGCATAACATGAGCCAACCGATATGCCGACATCCTCAACAACGTCTCCACTAGTGATTCAATGATTTCGCGACCTTCTGTGAAAAGCTTGTACCACTCTTATTTTTTTTAACTCAGAGTACAATCACCGTATGACACTGTCAATATTTAAAGTGTTTTTGAGTACTCCATTCCATTTGCATTAGGGTATTAATATTATTTGTGAGTGTTATTGTTCTGACACACACTTACAATGTGTTTATCATTATCTACCCTAGAAATTCCCTTGTAATAAATTATTTGTGGCAAAAACAACGTTTGCCGGCTCAGCTAGTAGTAATTATAAAATTTAACTTCAAATTGGGAATGAATCTGTCTGATGTCAGATACCGAAGTTGAAAAATAGAATTTAAAATATGTTTTTTCCGAATAATCAATAAAAGTGTTGACGAATATTATGCGAGGGGCGCAAAATCGTAAAATAAGGTTTTCACTATTAGCGAATTTCAAAAATGAAAGCAAATTCAAAGCAGTATGTTGAGTTGTTTAGAGTATGCAGTAACTACATAGTTTAGCTTTCAATTATTTGTCAACTTCACCGCCCCAACGTCTACCGGATAATATCGTCATATTTCAGTCAATTTACACAAAACATCTATAAGTTACATTAATACGCTGTTGATTCTCAGATGGCTTTTCAATTCCCACCCAAATATTATAGAACTGCAGAAAATAACATAAACGAAGACCTAGAGGCGATAAAAAGTTCCACTGCTTGAAAATTGATCCAAGTAAATCCCAAGTTTTATTCATTGGCACCTCAAACGCACTTTCGTATTTGGAACAAACAAATAAAATTATCAAGTGATATAATAAACCCAGTGAACGTAGTCAAAAATTTAGGCGTTTATTTGGATAGCTCCCTAACTTTCTCCAAACACATATCCCAAAAACGGAAAATCGCTTTCATGAGACTGAAATGCTTGTATAACTATAAAAATGTTATGTTATCGCTTCCAGCGATAACATATATCCAGTATAAAATATAAACTTTAACACTTTAATACTCAGCTTATTCGACTATGCCGCAGGTTCAAAACTCCTGTATGCGTTACTCCTTAAATATACCATCTCGGGAATACATTACTCCGTATCTAAATTGCCATTCTGAGCTCAATATTGAGAAACGATGGGAACTCCATTTCTATATTCTAATTCACAAAATTGTAAATCTAAACGAGCCAATCTACCTCGCAAAAAAGCTCAAGCTAAACAGTCATGCACACAGAACTAGACATCATGACACAAATTTTGTTTTTCCAAATCACAGAACCGCCTCTTATCAGAAATCTTTCACTTGTGTAGCCGTGCAACGTGGAAATGAGTTATCTATTGAATTGCAAAAAAAATTAAATATCATAAACTCAAAAAAGAAATAAAACTCAAACTATTGAATGAACAAAGCCTCTTCAGATGAACTCTTTTCATCTGAAGGGGTACAAACCCTAATTTTTCCTATGGCTGTGATGGTACTTCATGTGGACATAATGGTTTTTTCATTTGAGATTTTCTGTATCTCATGCATATAGAACAATTACTTATGAAGTGGTTGATATCCCTACCCAGTGTTGGCCAAAAAACACATTCTATTGCATTTCTCGGCCCTGATGACTGTAATGCAATTTATGCAAAGTTGCATTCAACAATTTTTTAAGAATAACAATTCTTTTGCCAAAATAAAGCATATCGTTAAATTCTAACAGATCATTTTTATTGTGAAAATAACATTTGATGTTATCATTATATTTAGTTATATTTTGAGGCCAACAATTTTGCAAAAAATTTCGTATTTTTATTAAGTCAGAATCCAAATATGTTTCTCTTTGAATGTCTCTCACAAACTCAGACTCGAAATTGTTTTGTATTTTCAGCATGCATACTTGAGCCTCTATATCTACACTTATGTCATCATTTGTTTCTATATTGTTTGTATATGCTCTAGATAATGTGTCTGCTAGATACATGTTCTTTCCCGGTGTATAAAAAATATCTATATCATATTTCTACAATTTTATTAACATTCGTTGAAGTCTCGAAGGACAGTCATTAATATTTTTTTTTCGAATATAGAAACTAGTGGTTTTTGATCTGTTTGGATCTTGAACCTTTGCCCATATACAAATTGATAAAACCTCTCACAACCAAAGGCAACACCAAGCATGTCTTTTTTTATTACAGCATATCTTTTTTCTGCGTCTGTTAACGCACGGGAAGCATAAGCACATGGCTTGTTATCCTGTAACAATACTGCTGCTATTCCATCTTTAGATGCATCAGTGGAGATCGTGGAGGTTTTGTGAACATCGAAATATTTTAAAACTGCATTTTCACATATTACGTTTTTGATTTTTTCAGACGCTTCTTGTAAATTTTTATCCCAAATTAAAACATTATCGTTTTTCAACAGAGACCGAAATGGTGCCGTAAGAGATGATAAATTTGGAATGAATTTGCCAAGATAATTCACAAATCCCAAATTTCATTTCTATTTTTCTTCTTTTAGTTTTTTTTTGGTGTTATAGATGCTTTTATTACTCACTTGTATTCAAATATATGAATTTTTCATTACCACAAAAGAAGCTTAGATATTTTTGTATACTGTTAAAAAAAGTTTTTTCCCAGGGAGAAGTGGAAGAGCAAATAGGTTGAACTTCTCTCCTTCTTGCCATCATATTTATCGAAATTTTGATATCCCACGTATCCGACATAATTGTGATAAATTATTTGGGTGAATAAACGTATTATTATTATTATTACTATTATTTCAGTACATGAGTGAAATCTCTTCGAAACAAGCCGAGATACGTGTATATTCATCAGTCTCCTATCAAAGTTAATTCGCAAGTGATTGATCCACCTACTTTTTTTTCAGTGCAGACAATAGACATAGGTCATTCTTCCCCCAAATATGAGCTGCAGTCCTTCGGTGAAAAGCTTTATGGAACAAAAGCCGGATCGATCCCTCTACGGAACCCTTCATCACTTGGAAGGATCAATTGCAGCTTGAGAAATGGTGATGATCCACTGTATTACCAGATATGTGCCAAACTAACTGACTATTATAAGACAAGTATAGCTGAGCCACCAGTCAATCTGGTTGTGCGTTGAATCTGGTGTCATTATTACGCATTGGTCAAAAACGAAAAGGACCGATATAAGTTTGACGATAGTCGTGTCACGAAATATTCTGGCGATATCTTGAATTTTTTGGAGCATCTGGAGACACCCTACATTTCATTCCATGGAAGAGAGGACATTGGCAGATCAAGATCTTCATATGAAGTGGTGCTGCAGGTTTTTACGGGTTTTCCTGCAACTGAAAAATCAAGTCGCCTGGAGCGCTAAATAATTTTTGTTGTTGTTTCATAATTCATAATCTGTATCTAACTCGAATAGTTTTATTTAAAAAAACATCATGATATTCAAAGCTACTAGGAATCTTCTGCCCAAGGAGATGGTAGTATAAAAGAGATCCAATACAATAATTTCTGTTTGAAATTATGTCGAATCAGAGTACTCATGAGAAAATTATTAAAAATCCATTATCATTTACCTCTTGTATGGAGTTGAACCATTAAGAATAAAGATACTCAATAAAAATATCCTAACTGAAAATAAAATTTTGTGGGTTATTCTCTGATACTCTGCATATTTATGACACTAACATTTTTCCGTATCTATTAAGTAATTCATTCTGAACTTCTCGTTGATACCCGGTATACACCCATATTGGCCGTATCGGCTGAATTAATGACACCAACATAAACGTTGAATCGGATTCTGATTGTGGTATTTGTAATAGCTGGGTAATGCACAAACGCATTCAAACAAAACAAAACCCAGCAATTATATAAGAACAAACAAGTAAGAGTAAATGGAACAGGTAGATGATTAGTACACCCTAGGCTAGAAATCAAACATTCCAACGTAATACCTTGTATATTGAATCAATCAACCTGTCCTGTCTGCGCTCGAGGAAATACAAGAAACATTGGTGCGTCGCGTCGGTTACTAAACTAAGAATGGGTTTGAGAGGCTGATTACGAGGATTGCAAAGAAACTTGGGTTCTATTGTTGGGAACAATGCACTGGAGATTTTTATAGTGAACTTTTTTCGTGATTCAGATTTGAAAACGTTGTCTCCGATATATCCAAGTTTTCTAACAGAACAGATTTTTCACAAACTTCAAAAATTCATAATTCTTCCTAATTAACAGTTTATTCATTCAATGGTATCTTTTCTGGAAGATCATGACAGAGTGTCAAAAGACACTGCTGCGGAAGCTCAGCCATTATGGGATAAGAGGAATGAATTTGACCCGGTTTGGTTCATATTTGACAGGACGTCGACAGGTGGTGAAAACATCAAGTGGACAGTATGATTTCAGTGACATAACATATGGAGTACCTCAGGGGTCTGTTTTAGGACCAATGTTGTTTTTAATATATTTGAATAACCTAATAACCATCAACATCGCAGGACGATTTACTGAATTTGCCGACGATACCACTATTATATGGAGTAATAGAGAAATCAATCAGCTATCAAATATGATAAAAAAAGATATTTAAAAATTCATGCCTAGTATAACGCGAACTCCTAGTGCTTCAACCTAAACAAGATAAAACTAGTTACTTTCAAATGTATACTAGAAGATTCAGACTTGGATAACAAGTACATAGAAAACAAACAGCACACTAAATTCCTACGCATTGACATAGAAAATGAATTGAATTTTAGAGAACATGTATCCCAAGTGAGTAAAAAAGTATCTAGTGGATGTTATGCTATTAGAGTGATATAAAATGAACTAGGGTACACTTCAGCTAGAATAGCTTACTTTACATTGATTGAATATCATATTCGCTATGGAATAGCTTTCTGGGACCATTGAAATTTTCAGTTACAGAATACGATATTTGTGCTTCAGAAGAGGTCCTCGAGATACCTTACAAAGTCTAAGTCGAGAGATTACTGCAAGCCTTTATTCATCAGCCACAAAATATTAACTGTCACCTGTTTATACATAATGGAAACAGTATGCTTAATTCATTAAAATAAAACTAGCATGTTCGCTACCGAAACAAACTGTCACAACACCAGACAGAACCAAATGTTTTATCTACCTATTCCAAAATTAGCCATGACTCAGCATTATCTGATTCATGAAAGTATTAGAGTATATAATCACCTTCCTATCATTCTAAAAAATAGTACAGATATCAAAAAGTTCCGAAGTACAGTGGAAGATCTTTTAATCAGAAAAGCTTGTTTTTCGATCCCTGAATTCTACAGTGATAACCTGTAAATTCTACTCGATTTTTCAATGCTCACCAAACTCATCTGTCATGTTGATGTTTTATTTGTGAAATTGCAATGTTTGTAATTTTTATATTCAATAACATGATTTGTATTTTCTATATTTTATCATAAGCATTTTATTTTTCTACAAGACTTTGTCAATGAGATACTAATCTTCCGACAATGAAGCATATATTGATTGATAGATATTTTTGAAAATTCTCATCTACTAACACGATATTTAATTGAAATTTACCTGAAGCTGTTAACAAGCATAGACCATCAAAGAGGAGGTGTATACTTTCTCGTTGAGAATTCTTGGATCAGGTCAAGGAATAAAATTTTCAATGTTAGGAATCACAAGTTAAAAGGTAAGACCTCGTTAGTCCTTAGCTCGCACAAATTTAGACTTCTGAAGGTTGTTGTTCGTAGGGGTACAACAGCTGGTTAACAGAAATGAACATATTTTAAACAGATATCCTTGATATAAAGTGATTCAATAATAAATTCGGGTATGTATTGTATTATTCAAATTATATAATGAAACCTCGTACCTGTTCATATATATGGGAAGGAGTATTCCTTACAGTATCTTGAAGATAATTCAATAATTCACCTATATAGCAAGGAAAACAAATTATTCTCGAGGTTTCAGCCCAAGATGATGAAATAATTAAAATGTACGTAAACTACAGAGCGAAACGTGAGTAAAACTAGGAAACTTTTTTAAACAAAATATTTTTCACTCATCTGTTGAATTTCCATACGAAGTTCCCTATTTGATGCTTTCTTCGATCAAATTCAAAAAATTGCTTCGATGTCGTAGCGATTGATCATGGTTATTTTTCTTCCAATGCAAAAATAAACAGTCGAGATTTTTTGTTCAAATATCATATTCATGACAAAATGGCATTAATCCATCTAAAAACAATACTCGATACTTTGGCTCTGACGACAGTTTTTTTTTATACAGGTTCAATTTTACCATATTTCAGAATTTCTGAAAATTTACTATAAAAGTTAGTGGTACAATAAGTTCTGATAGGCTATTTTCAATAGAATTGTAGGTACCTCATCCGATTCTGAAGAAAATTAATTTTTTAATTTTGATTAAAGTAACTGAAATAGTTCTAGCTCCTGATATGGCATAAGAAAAAGAGAATTTGGAAGTGACGCAGAAAATGACTGAAGTCCTTGTCACAGGAGACTGTATTACTCAATATCTTTTTAGACGCATCTGTATAGAATTCGTTAAAGAGTTTAGCAACGTCTTTCGGATCGTCAACAATGGTGTTGTTATCGTTTATAGTTATATCTGATTTAATAGCCTTCGATTTATCAGATAGCTCTGACACTAATTGCCATGCACTACTCACACAAACATGCACACACTTCATAGTCACACATGCAAAGACCAACAACACAGAAAAAACACAGTGAATAATATTCATAACATATCTTGTTTTTGTGGTGAAAATTATATTGCCAAAACTTCAAGGCCATCAAAAGTGTGTGAGAATGGACATAGAGATTAAATCTTGAATAGACAATTGACTAAATCAAAATTATACGGACACATTTTCAAATCAAACGCTAATTGTCTACTAGAATGGAACAAGACAATAATAATCGTTAATAAACCATACGCTAAGAGATATAAACTCAAGGAATCAGCGTACATGATTATATCTGGAGATGAGTGTATTTTAAACAAATCTTTTGAAATGGATCTCACTTTGCTACCCGTCTTGAAGAAAAAAATAAAGGAAGTTGCAAAATTACAACAGACTAATATCAGAAAACACCTTGCACTACATTTAATGTTTAGAAAGTTAATCGGTAACATTATCACATTTCACATCTGTCGAGTTGATTTTTGCAGTTTTGAAGACGGGGCAGATTTTGACTTACAAAACTTTAGGATAAATATGTTTGAGCATCATTATAAAATATAAGTTACTGATAAATAGCACATTCTCTTTTGTGAAAAATACATCGAATTCACGTAGGTAACCTGTTTCAAAAGTCTGTTTCAAAATTTGTTTTTTTCGTTATTTAGGTGAATTTGAAGTTTATCCTTTCTATGTACACCACCTACACCATTAAAATTTTCATTTTTTCAGGTTACTGAAGGTGAGGATTTCCAATAAGATCAATAGAAAAAAATTACGACAGATCAAGCATCCGTCGTATTACGACGGATCTAATAAATAAAAAACACATTTGTCATTCAGCAATATGCAATAAATTTTTGTCAATATCGTTCATTTTTGCACGTCGATTAGAGTGATAAATGAAATAATTCAATATTTCCTTCAACCAAAAGTATATTAGTTGTGAATCATTCAAACCAAGCATAAGTTAAATTCAATGAAAATACTATCTACTAGGAAAGTAAAACGTATTAGTGACTTTCAATCACATACTCGTATAATACTTCAATAACCAAATGAAATCCAATGAGTTATTATATTTTCATCAATAATATAATGCACTTGATTAGTAAAAGTAAGGTTGTGATTGCCTAAAGTACACGTTTTTTTGGAATGGAATACGGAATACAGAATCAATAGGTATCCGGTTGATCAGACAGTAATGTTATCTTCGTGCATATGTCTACCTGGTAGTATCAAAATCTATGGTGAGGGACCAAATCAGAAAATGAGATAGAAAGAAACTTAAAATATACAGGGAAAACGTATTCGGGAATACACACGGGAAAACTTCATACTGTTCGAATGAAATACTGATGTAAGGATAATGATCCTAGAAATCCATGAACATCAACAGGAATTTTTTTTTAATTGAACCAGATTTACTATACAGGGGAGGATGCGAAATATCATTATTTTCAATTAAGAATTGTGGCTTCATATGGCGGGCACTACCATGTGACTGGTCGTGGTCGAACGCATTGTCCAGTGATACTGAGTCGTTATAAAAAATAAAACATATAAAAAATATACAGAACGAGATTTATCACTTATAAAAGTATCAAAAAAAAGATGAATGTACTTGTCTAGTTTCCAGTGCCTACATGGTGAAGGTGAATGTATCAGAATTGTACATACCATCACCAGGGGACAAGACACCGCGTGCATCATCGATTAATAATGTCGAATTGGATAGCAGTATGTCTGAGCACAAATGCATTGCTAAAAAAAGGACCTTATCAGGGTTCTTTTCACATTATATTCTCAAAAAAGCAGTACCATGTTCTGACATAAACAAAAAAAAATTATTATATTCAGTAGAAATGTATTAATACATGTATATATTTTACTCTTTTTATTCAACACATTCCTATACTGAAGACGGGGAAAGTAAATACAAAATCCATTCATACAGGTTCATCTGCAGGACATACGCAGACATATATATGTATAATGTATTATAATTCAGTGTTCAATGGGTTTGAAAGTAGTCATTTGAAGAGTTTTTCTTTGAGTTTGTGTCTGAAGGAAACTTCTGTGCATGATCTATATGTCTTTATTAGGAGTTTATTTTGAATTTAGTTACCTAAGGGGTATACAATTATCGGAATTTTGACAAAAATCAATCCATTGCTGATAATTGTTCAAAAATTTATTCACCCAGTACTTATATCCTGGCTGTAATAAAACAGTACAAACTAATAATACACTCTTTACTATAAAAAGCATAAATTAATCGTAAAACACAATAACGATAAAAATGTTCACCGAAGAAACTTTAGGAAAATTCATAAATCAACCATTAACTCGCAAAGTAACTTTTGACTATAAAATTAACGTCTAAATTGCTGTCACTATGTTACTGATGCCAACCTTGTTTGTAACCCCCTTTTTTCAGGTACCCAATCTTTTTCCAAATCTGCCTATATAATAACCCCCAATGAAACAGCAACATGGAGTGAAGATTTTCTTTCAAAGGCAAGTTAGACACTGGCAAAATATAATTTTTATATGAGGATATTTCAGTTCTACCAACATTGGCGCTAAGGTGGATACTTTGTGTTTCATTCCAAAATATATAGAGAACTGATAAACCTAGAGATTCACTTGAAATTGGTGAATACAGAGATTCGACATGCTTTTATCTCAATGATATACATAAATACATAGATAAAAAAAGTCATCAGAGCTATAACTTCAATGCCCGCAGAATATCTACGGTAATAGTTATGGCAATTGACATCAAATATGGCGTGCGTAGATTAGAAAACTAATACTTGGTCATGTTAGAGAGAAAAACGTGCTTTTTGATTTATAGCGTTGGATAATACTTGAGCAACGTCAAAGAAGCATGGAGTCAACCTTATATGAGTGCACAATAAACTAATACAATTGAATCGTGTATTGATATTGATCTTAATTTTGGAAAAGGTTATGAAACAGCACATAATAGTAGTGATCTGAAAAACAGCAAGGTTACATCAAACTTTGGTATGGGTTAGATCACGAATGCGAAACAAAATTGATTTGATGAAATGGAGAATTTTTTGATAATGAATATATTAGAAAGTTTCTCTAAAGAATACCTGGAAATTGAAATCACCACTGTTTTTTGATAATCTTTTTATTTCTGTTCATTACTCTAGAATGGTAGAAAACCAAAACGTTCGTTTAAGAAACGACTCAAGTTACTGAAATGAGAATAATTCAATTGAACTCATTATTCAAAGAACATTTACTGAATATCGAATAACGAAAAAGATGCCTTTCTTGCTCTAATTGTAACTCACTATTTTGATTCTAACTTGATTAGCAAAATGCGCGTTAAGAGACGTACCTTAGCTTTGGTGTAGAAACAGTGGGTTCTAACTTTCAAACAGGGCAACAAATAGTATTTTCGATTATTTTGGTCTTTTATTTTAAGATTATTAGATGTCAGCTATTGATATAATGGCAGACAGCTGAGATCTTACTAATTTTCTTTTTATCGTGGACAATAATCGCTGAAAAGTCACCGAATTCGAGTTGAGCTTTTTTATATGATGTCGCGATTATATCCTGAAAATTAGGACAATTTTTAGATGATGAGCAATCAGAATGGTTTAGCCTAGTCCTTCTCAATATATCTGTGGCGGATGAAACAGCTCCTTCTCAATATATCTGTGGCGGATGAAACAGCTCTGTCTGGTTTTGGATCATAAATGATCTGGTTCCATCTGCATGGAAAGATAGAAAGTGATTTTTTATTCAGAGTTTCTTGTTTTTTTTTTTGGAAGTCAGTTTTCAGTTTTCTGTTAATCCCATAGATGGCATCTTCGTAAGGGTAGATGTTCATAATCACTTATATTGAGACTTGTTTTTTGAAGAATCTGCTTTTTGAGGTCTTTAGCTTTTCTCAGACCTCCCTTGATGGTTTCCATTGGCCTGAAAATTTTAAACATTGTGCAGGAAAGCTCATCGCAATGATGTAACCAAAAATTTACCTGTAGCAGTGTACGCTGCAAAAATTATTGATGATACATAAAATATAGCACAACAACGTACATGTTTACATTTATAAATGTTTAAAAAATCCATGCGACTATGTCCAATCTGAAAGATATGAACTGATAATTAAAAGATAAAATATTTTATTTTTTGTATATTGGTATAAACATATTTCAACTACCGCTCAACTTCTCCAAATTGAAAATCAGGGCATAATTCCGAAAACTGGATAGATGACACCTCGTTTTCATGATTTATTTCGATGACAATCAGTCAAATTCCATCGATGTATGTGCAAGGAATATAGGAATTTGGACGTTAAATTTTTATCGATCGTCCAAATTCGATGTGTGTTCCAACAGACTCAGGGCAACCTGAAATAGACAGTATCAGTTATCAATATAGATATAAACAGTATGTATCATTTGGAAACGGACGATTGGTATCTTTAGCGATGCATTTTTCTACAGAGACTTTTAATTCAGGGTGTCATGTAATAGTTGCCAATAGAGTTGCCAGTATCTGACGTAACTTTGGTGTTAACTCTCGTGGATCGAATTGCTCAAAGGCAATTGTTCCTCTAGTTTCCCGTTTCATTGTGCGATGAATTTTTTTATAGAGGAATTTCAAATATACAAAAATTATGTGGTTCTAGTAAAAGAAACTGATAGAAACAACTTCCCCGTTTAGAATCGACACATTTGCAGTGGGACAGTGCCTTTCTTGAACAAATAAATGGCACTACATTGAGCAGCCCATTGAGTCCTGTGTTAGCAAACTTTTTCTTGTAAAAATTCAAAAATTGGGTGAGCAAACGACTGTGAAGGCATTTTGTTCGGTGAGCAATGTTGTCATATGTTCATGATATGAACTCAGTCAACCCAAAAATTTGATCATTAGTAGAAGAGAAATCTCAAGGAACGATCGCTTTCTTGGGTGTAATAGTAAAAATGAAAATAACGTCAAAGTGACACAAGAAAGGTCCGTTGACAGCCTATGTTAAAAACATTACGTGTCTTTCAGTTTCCGTTTTTCTCATGGTGTTCTTCTTTATCTTGGACACAGTTTATATAATTATGATAATTATGGAAAAGATACAAGTAGCACTGAATAAAGGTCCGCAATATTCGATAGTGAAAAAAAGATGTCATTTTATGAAAAGTAATTTCTTGAAATTCTCTATTTTTCGACTTGGGTGCCCGATCTGTGAAGGTAGACCGGAGCTTCAAATTTTGACTTGCTTGGAATAAACATATCAATATGAGACAAGCGTGTTCCAAAATGGTGCTTAAATTCCTCACGCCAAAACAAAAAATTTCACGAATGAAAATTTGTTTCGACCTCACGAACTACATCAAGAAAGTTCATAAACTGTTGAAAAGAGTTATTACGTCTGACAATTCGTGGTCTTCATCTGTGACCCAGAAACTGAGCGTCAATCAATTTCAACCCACATATATTCAATAAAATTCATTTTCTGAAATTATCATCTCATAATAAAAACAAATTTCTCCCTCTTTTATTCACTTCATCATTCCGAACGATGCTATACTCAGCAATATTGATAATATTGTCTTCAATTTCACGATTTAAATATTTTTGATATAGCAAAATGCTGTACATTTTTTGACATTATCGAATGATTTATGTCATCGATTTTGGGGACCAAGAAACAAAATATGTTTTTATTGTATGAGCAACAGAAATCGACATTGGGAATGAATTCTATAGAAACTGAAAAAAGGAAAAAACAACTATCAGTGGTTCCGAATAAATAATATGAATATTTATTTTTCACTAGGTGATCTGAAATTTTTTTTGTTTGATTTCCTCCTCTTCCTCGCGTGACCTCTTATTGCTTGAAATATTACTAGCAATTGATAAAACACTGCTACTATGATGAAGTAGAGTTGAGTTGCCAGTAAATGCAGAATTAGAAAATTGTGAATTATGTTTATACGTCTGAAATCCAAACTAGAGAGGAACTACGAATATTGGTTCTTGAGGAGCTTAGAAGCATCATGCACGCAATAATAGCCGACGTTTCTGAATCTACAGTAAGAAGGTGCTATTCATGTTTGGAAAACAGATAAAATCTGTTTGAATTTTGAATATCTTCGGTGAATAGATTTTTTTATACAATTATACCTGTTATATTTCATTTTGTTGTCTCGAAATCGGAATCATATTATGTTGTATTTATGAGTTAGTGTGACAAATATATTTTCAGCTATCAGATATTTTTAAGTTGCCATTACTTAATTACGCAAAATTTCGTTTTAATTCCGAATATTCCTAGAAGGTTGTTAATTGCAATGATTCCACATTCTCGTTGAGAACGTTTCAATGAATGCTGAATACTGAATTTCATAAATTCAATATTTTGGCGTTAATAGTATAGGGTTCGCCAAATAACATTTTTTTCTCTAAATGCTATTAAAAAAAACTACTGAGTATTTTCTCAAATTTCTTTTTTATTTGAAAGTACAATCCTTCCGGTTAATAATGGGAAATAATTTCATTCAAATGGCTGCCTCGGCTGGCCATGCAGTAGGCTACACGATCGGTCCAGTTTTTAAGCACATTATCGATTGTGTGCAGCTGTAT
>WOGR01001168.1:0-20894 GCA_015342045.1 Leptinotarsa lineolata
TCTTTTTTGCTTCCGACATAATTTTGTCTTCAAAAATGCCGAAGTAAAGAATCGAGTATTAAAAACTTACTAATGACACCACTCACAGTATTCACCAGCGCACGTACAGCACTTTACCTAGCTAGTTGCTAACTAAATTCACTTGTTTCCGTAAAATCGTCGAATGACATTAATGGCTTGATGTCGCGTGCGCTTTTATATGAAGCATCGGGCGGGCCTAGTACTTTCGAGAATGAAGACTAGAAACTTCTCGCATTGCATTGAAGCTTACCGCCATCTATTTTACAGTTTGACAACTATCGGACAGGAAATAGTTAATATTGAGTCCCTTAGATGGCGTTACACGAGAATACGCGCGTTAAGCGTAAAGGAGCGGTAAAGTTTGTGTTAAAAGCAACAAACCATTTTTAAAGAAGCCATCGCCCCCCTACACCGCTTCAACGCCCCCCTATTTTCTCTGTGCGCTTTACTGTCCTCCTATAGGCCTCCAGCACCCACAAGGGGGCGTTATCGCCCACTTTGAGAAAGACTAGTTTTAGAGGTCTGTGGCATACCACAAGAATCAGTTCTTGGACCTGCTGGCATTAGATTAAAATGAAATAAATTATTGGGCTACACTAAGTTTATTGAGTAAAACACAAATGTTTACCAAGACATTACATTTATTTACAGTTGTACAAGAAGAGTATTGTACTTCTGGTGAATGGGAAGAGTGTTTGTAACCTACGAAATCTATACACCTATATTTTTTAATACTTCTCTTTCAGGCACATGGTCTGATCTTCGTGGTTGACTCGAGCGACTTCTCACGCTTCAGCGAAGTGAAAATGGAGTTGGAGGATATTTTATACAACGACAAGATAGCTGGAAAGCCACTGCTGGTGTTAGCCAACAAACAGGACCACGAAAACGCCTTGGATGAGATTGACATAATAGAATACTTGAACATTGAGCAGATGGTGAATGTCCAAAAATGCCCGACGCTAGTGCAGAGCTGCTCCGCCAACGAAAACACCACCAACAAGCTAGACCCGGGCATTCAAAGAGGCTACGAGTGGCTTTTGAGCAACATCGACAAGCGATACGGGTCTCTGAATCAGAGAGTAGAAGCTGACGTGATGGAGCAAGAAAAGATCGAAAGAGACGAACTGCTGAAGAAGATCCAGCGAATAAAGGCCCTCCAGGAAATGGAGGAGAGCAAGAAGAGTGAAGACGCCATTGAAACCTACTCAGAATATGTGAAAAAAATCAACGGCGAAGTGCGGAACGAAGAAAAATTCTCTGATTACGTTGTTGTATTCGACAACCTCGATCCAAGCAGCGAAAGTAGTTCTAGCTCCATTTCGTTCCCTCCGGTGTATGTCACCAACAACAGTGCCTTAACAACAGACAGACCCAAGTCTGCCGTAGAAATGGTGAAGCATCAGCTGCAACTGACCAACAATGCCAGAAAGCAGTCATTGAAGTCGAGGTCGAACAAAACGGCTCCGATGAGTTTGTTTGGAGAGAGGTTGCCCCATTCCGCCAAGGAGAGGCGCAAAGACTACTCAAACTCCGTCCGTAGGTTGAAGTCGGCTGACAATTCGCTCTTTACCATAAGCAATACGGTGACTGACCGACCTGACTTTGTGGGGGCTGGCGGAGACACAATTTCGATGAATAACTTTGACAAAAACAGACTGCCGCCTCTGAAAGGGAGGAGCAATGGCGTGCCTTGGGTGCATAAGCCCGCAAACGGTGATAGCGTTATTAGCGTAGTGGATATCGAATAGTTTTTTAATATAATACTGTTGGTGTTCTAAAGCAAACGTATATTTTCTAGTCAAATTGGAACAAAACTTACATAAAGATCTCTTTTGTACTTTCCATAAGTTGGTTGTTGGAATAAATGAATGGTTTTTTCATCTTGTTTCATTTTTAGTCCAAGGGGAGATATTATTCATCCGTTTTTATATGTACGACGTTTGATAGTTGTATTCAGGTAATGAAAGTGAAGAAAAGCTACAAAGTAAAGCACACCAAAGTTGATTTAAACACAGCGATGTTGCTGTACCCGATTTTCCTTGACCCTTGCAGGGTTTAGACGATGTCCTGATATCAGGGAGTTTATGAGATCCAGATTTTGAATATTTGGTCCTTCGAGCCGGTTAATAGTTTTGTGAAAAATAACGAGAGAACCTTTTTTATATGCTGTAAGACAAAAATACATCTTGAAAAAAATCATCATACTTTCCCATACATGAAACACTATTCATCTTGTCTGATGTTTCACTGAATCCGATTTCACTTCATTTTTTCAAGTGTCGTCAAGATCTCTGTGTATATTCAGCCTTCATTGTCACTCAACTTCTTTTTTTACCAATTCATGAATAATCATAATTTGGTATTTGCTCTCTTATATAAGATTACCTCCAAGTAATTCAATTTGAGTATTTCTGGTCCTCAGAGCCGGATTTGATTAGAACATTTGAATGCGAAAATGCATTCGTGATTCAGTCTGAGCATCTTCAATACATTTGCTTGCAGTTGATGTGCAGATTAGGAAATGAAAATCAGCCACTAAGTTAATAAATATATTACACTATAATAAAGTGTTTCATCCAATAACTTAAAAATAAAACAATTGTCTTCAATTCATCAAGGGACAAAGACACATAAATTATGTGCACAACTCACTTGTCAGGAAGCCTCAGTGCAAATATAACCCCAAATTAAAAATTTTCTTCTTAAAATTTAAAATAATACCAACAATTTTTTATAAGACCTAGTAGAAATTTAAAAAATAAATTAAAACTTCCCAATGTGGCAAAACAATCATAACCACTCGTTTTTGCAATATAAAATTTACTAATTCAATATTATATACACATTGGATCCTAGATAGTCTATAAGAGGAAGCATCGCCTTAGAATCAACAGCGTTATTATGGTTAGAATGATCCATATGGCTGCTGTCCACATCTTGTCTCTACAACACAAAACACCAATGAATAAGTCGAAAGACATGTACAAAAATGTTTTTTTGGTTCATGTTTGGTAATGTAAAAAATACTGATCGTAAGATTCTCGCCAATATAGTCAAAAAAGCTGCCTAAGTATAGAATGACACATTCACCATTTCATTTCACTCAATATCTGAAACTGTACAACAAATAAAACGTGCCGATTTATAAATCAACCTAGAAGTTCCACAGGGATCACTTCTGAGACCTGTAGTATCTCCAATTCAAATTTGTCAATTATTATTTCCTATTCATTTTATGAGTGAAACATGAAACAATTTTTTCATTTTTGGCTACTCTGTATATTTATTATTAGTGTCAACTGTCACCTCTAGATAACATTTATATTATACATTTCTGAATTTTACTTCCTGTTTGGAAGTCTGTTTGAAAGTCGTCATTTCACCGTCCATATTTAATAAGGATTTTGTTTGCAGCACATGTATTTTTCCTGGATTGGCTACTCTGTATTCTCCATAAGTGTCACTTGTCATTTATAGCTGAAGATGACATCTTCCATTTATGCTTTTCATTTACTGTTCACATTGAATTTGTTTTGCATTTGTATTCTCAATACTCAGTTGAGGTAATGGCGAGAGAAATTAACATGACAACTAACAGTATTGACAGAAGAACAGAGCAGCCAACTCAGAAAAAATTAAAGTACTTCAAGTTTCAATACATCCAACTTATAAAAGCAAACTGCTCAATCCAAATGTAGTGAAATAATTGAAATTTGAGTGGCAGTACTTTTTCATGTAATTTCAGTTGGTAATTCGTACGACACTTTCCGTATTCCATTAGCTCTGGTAACAAATAACTATGATATTACAGTTTCTCTATTATACGCATGGAAAATACTTCAATGTTTTTCTATGCAAGGACTAAAATTCGTGAAAGTGTCAATAGTCAATTTATATTGATTTACAGCAGCAATATAAATGTTCGATATGAAGGGAATCAGAAAAGATAGTCCAGTGAAATCCAGAAGAATATGTAGGCAAGAAAATGGAAGCATGTTGAGAAGAAAACCTCTTTCAAAATAAATACTAGTGTGCATTTCAAGCTTAAAAACTGTTTTGGATAAATTCAAAGATAACCACCAATGCTGTAAAACATCAAAATAAAGCTTACTTGTTGCTTCTCTGTATTGAAGCCTCCAAAAGTGAATCAGTGGCGGAGGTAGGGACGTTTATTTCTTCAATAACTTCATCTTGAGAGTCATTGGTACTGGCAAGTATTCTTTGTCTCAGGTCCGAACCGTCAACTTTTTCTGTGGTCGATTCATCTGTTGGCGGCTTTCTGTTGGAATCTTCTTCGGCCTAGAATGACACACAACTTCAGATTATAAACCATTTTTTATTTTTCAACCCCGTTACCTTCAGTGCTATCTGCTTGAGCAACGTAGACTCTTCCTGCGTCAATTCAAGACTGGCCGTGCTTTGGGAAGAAGACAACTTGTCCGAGATCTTTCCGCACACTGAGCACTCCCACGATTTTGATTTCTTTGCCAGGATTTGCCTCTCCTCGGCAGTGTAGTCCAGTGATCCGATTGTTCCAGCTGCAGACGTAGGCATGAAAGCTATGAGTGCTAGAAGCGCTGTCCGTATAGACCAGGAGGGTTGCCAGCTTTCCGGATGGTGGCCTGAGATGGACAGGCAGATTTTTTTGTTTACTTCAAATCTGCCGTTAGGCTGAAAGAATCAGAAGTTAACTCACTTTTTCTGAACAGTTTTCAATAGTATCAAAACAGATATTTTTACTATGCAAAAATCTATCGTTTTTTATACAAGGACATGACTCACTGTTAACAGTATTATATTAGGAGGTTGCATCGGATACTGAGACGGCAACAGAATCCTTCCATGGTAAAATCCTCCCTCGAACTCAGTGCTTGGGGGCCCCCTCACGGTGAAATGCCATTCGAACAGATTGTCCTCTAATGGAGATGCGTAATACTCCTCTGTAGGGTTTGCTAGTTCTATGGCTTCTCGCATCAGTCGCTTCACCCCTTGAATCAGTTCAAAATAATAATAAACGTCTTTATTGCATTAAATATATGGAACACAAGAAATACAAAACAAACTGTTGCAGTCTAGTTCAAAGTTATTTTACTCAACTAAAAAAGGGTTCAATTTTCCAGATTGAATGATAACAAATTAATACACAAATAGATTGACGAGTAAAGAAAATTGCTTCTTTGAGAGGACTTACCAGGGCTTTTTTGGTTATACCTAGCTTCTAAAGTCATTATGATTGTTTGGTTTCAATTAGGTACTGGAATTTGGAGTATAATACTGAAGAGGTAGAAAACTCGTTCGAAGTGATAAAAATTTGATGACAATTTCCCGGAAACGGGCGATTTAAAAATCACTTTAAAAAACAAATAATTGTCAATTATCAGCTGATAACCACTTACATCCTACTTTCAAGTTTTTCAACCACTCGTTCGTTGTCCACTGAATGTGTTAGTTTTCGCCAAAAATGAATGGATAAGTAAAGGAAAGACTATATGATTACAGATCCGTACAATTCAACGGAATTATATGTGTTATGCTTTCATTGGTTGATAGGTTGTCATATTCAGAGATGTTTCATTCTGATAGTAAAATATCAACTGATGAGGGCGCTAGAATTTATTTAGAGAAGGTTGTTACTACTTACTGCAAAAATTTAATGTATGTGAGGATTCATTTTGAATAAAATAACTACGTTAACGTTCATCTATGATGAATAACTAAAATAGAAACTGCTTCCACCTATAGTATAGACCTGAACGAGAATGGTACTCTCAATGCCAATCAATTTTTGATCTGCTTCCAATATAAGTGAATGTCAGTCAGATAATGCTTATCAAGGCAAAATTTCATTGGATTTGAAAAATCCTTTGCATGATTCCAGAATGAATTAGCATTTGCCTATTCTAGAGTCAAAGCCGCTTTTGAACAATGACACTGAAACACGTTTCGTTTATGCTGCACATTGTGGTTGCAAAAGAAAAATAACGACTTCCACAGCCAGAACGTAATATATTCAAGTGGTAAATGTTTGGAAAAGAAGTAATTGCAGATGAATAAAAGAACCAATGGAGAAAAAAGAATTCATTTGAAAATGGCGGCGATAAAAAGTGAACAGCTGATGTAAGAAAGCAAAACCTGAGAAGTAGATATACGTATTTCATTTAGAGGTACATTTTTATTCACTACAACTAAGATAATGTGTTTCAGATATAATGATACTTATTGCATAAACAAAGCAGAACTGATTCAAAGCTTCAACTGATTTTCCGTATATTCTACTATATAACAGGAAAGATACAAAAAATGTTGAACACTAAAGACTCTCCATTGAACTCCTTTTGTAGAAGTTGTGTGAGACGTCTTCATCAAAAATGTGATATATATTATTTCTAGGGTTTCCCCATAGAGATGTTTGCAGCAGTCAGAAAATTAATGCGTCATATTGAATATGACAAGCTGGATTATTTACATTCTGTTCTTACACGTTTTATATTTTGCTCATTTTCATCAGTATTGTCTTTGTATATAGACTAACCTAACCTAACCTAACAGTATTGTCTTTGTATATAGACTATATATTCGTATATGATAGAGTCTATGTACGAAGACTATATACAAAGGTACTGTATTTCTTCTCAACTGAAGTCTATATTCAAAGCTTTGTTTATAGACTATATCAAAGATTAATCACTTTGTATATAGATTATGATATACAAAGTTAATCACAATGAATTGAATTTTTTCTTCTATTATATCACAGAAGGTAACACTAGAACCCAAATTCATTGACGTCATAATATGGACTGGCTATTAATGTTCTCTAACAACTATAAAAAGAAGAAGAGATTCACGTTATGGCATCATGTCACTAATACACGAACGTCAGATTCGACGTCACGATGTTTTACGTGTTGCATACTTTCTTTGTAAAAATTCAATTCTGCGTTTTAGCAGTCTCGAATACATAGTCGATACCAAAAAACATGGCAAATACTAATGATTTCCTGTGCTTCATTCAATTCTTATTTACTTAGGTACATATTAACAAATACCAAGAATGTAACCCATATTACGTATTCACAAGCACATTCTCTTGAGCAGTGACGTCATTTCCAAGACTTTGTGTGATCCACAGTGTAGTTATGTAAAAGTGGCGTAAATGCCAGTTCATATTGTCATGTCTATGCCGAAATTCGATAACCTTCAAAATTCAATCACTAGCTGTGTCAAAAGTTTACGTTAGGAATAACGCAGAGTAATTGTTCAAAAACTCGAAACATGTTCAGTAGGAGTAAGATGATTGAACACCAACGTGATTTATTCAAACTGTCCCACGCTTTGAAATACAGTGATATTTCCAAATGTAATTATAAGTAAACACAGAAATTGTCATGACTGGCAAAAGCCCATTGATAGTAAGCAAATTGATTTTTCCAAACACTGGTTTCACTAGTTACTCAACATTTTGTAGAGCATAATAATACCAATTTTCAACGGAGCCAACTGGATCAAGCGATGTTTCGATAGTATTCTGACCCAAAGCGCTATCGGCATCCTCGATTTGGAAATATGTGTATGTAACGATTCCAGTACTGATAACACATATGCTTTGTTGAAGTATTGGCAAGAACCCTTCGAACAAGTTGGAATTCCTCTGAGAATATTCAATAATTGCACAATGAGAGGAGGAGGTGAATTCAATCGGAAATGATTTAGTTATTTTAAATTGATGTTTTTCAGTGGGCTTTGCGAAAAACAAGGCCATTAGTCTCAGCAGAGGTGAATTTCTGTGTTTTCAGGATATTGTATGTAAGTAAGGGTTTCTTCTTTGGTTATATGAAATGAAGGGGTTTGCAGGATGATGTGATGCTTCCTGACAGAATCCTGAAACAGTATAACCAAGCTTGCCATTTGCCAGCAAACGTGGTAAGCAATTTAAGTTGAACAGTAACCAAATCTTCATAGATGGCAGTCATTAGTCATATGTTTTGTAGATCATAGGATGCAAGTTCACAAGAGAACCTAATGACTCAACTGTTCGCTATACAAAGTGGGCTAACTCTTTGTTGCAAAGCCAGCTGGATTTGCAAGTGTTCACTTCCAATGGACCGACTGTTATCATGCCTACTTGGTTTTTACACAGAAGTGTATATGAACGGTAATAATGGTGCTTTTTGAATAGGGAACACGCATATGTTTCTTTTTTGAATTATTTCAGTTACAACATATACATTACCCTCAACAAAAGTTATGAAAATTGCTTGAAATCATCTCATAATATTGAGTTGATATTTAGAATCCTTGATCTTGATATTGGAGGAGTGAGTTCTCTGTTGATTCCATAGATGGCGCCTTCATAGAGATCATCGACCTTTCACAGGCTTTTCATTCAGAGATAGTTGAGATTCCAGTCACCCATTTGTGGTTCAGCCTTACACCACTGATGGGGCTTCCATTAATATTCATAATCCATTATGACTGAATTCGATTGTACTGCTATGGATAATCATGATTGTAGTCAGGTTTTTCTGAATAATAATAATGAGGGGTTGCGTTTTGAGGAAATTTATTAAAAAATTCAAGGTCAAATCTAGTTCAAATCATAGACTGAATATTTTGAAAATCAAAAACAATAAGATTTTTTTTACTGTTGAGGTTTCTGAGGCTCATGTCAATTATTCAAAAGAATATTAAACAATACATCCATGTTCTTCATTCCTGTGGAAAAATAATTTGACATTGCATTTTCCAGGGTGGATGGATTTGTTGAAAGTACAAAGGGCATTCCGGAAGACTTGATATTTTTCAATAAACATCTTGATTTGGGTGGAAAAGTTTGTAGGGTTGACGAATACTTACTGATTTATACATTCCATCCTAATCAAACAACATTTTTAATTCATGAGTGAGTCACATGAAATTCTCTTTGATATAATTTCATTTTCTCAATCTTTCTTCAAGGATCACTATCTGGAATTTGAGAGTCGAGAGGTTAGAGCGAGTTGTTTTAAAGAACTGGCAGCAATTTACGATTTGGAATGCGGGAAAGCAAGGCAGAAAACTGTTCAATTCTTTGACAGTAGAAAACAAGCAGAAAGTCACTGCTATGTGTGATGTGGATAAAAATAAAATCGGGCATAAATATAAGCCCTATTATCCAGATGATAAGATAGCCGGACCTGAACTAGACATAGTTCACTACAGAGATGCCCTGCCACCATTTGTTATTTGTGTTAAAATGGTAAATTACCAACTTTGATGAAGAATATTGAGCAATTTTTATTTTTTCAGGATTTGACGGAAGGAGTTTTCGAAAAAAATCTCAAAGAGTTGAATTTGAAGGAAGGAGTAGAATACATTATGTTCAGTTGAAGGCCATATCTCCTTCGTTTATTCCTGTGCAAGAAGTTGCTACGTGTGCAACTAATTAAATGTTGCTATATCATAATTGAAATATAATCAAGTATGTCGTGTGTGCTATTTTATTTCATTCATATTTGTTTCATCAATTTGATAATCGAAAACAAACGTTGGTAAAACTATCATCTGGAAGAATAATTTTTGTTTGTGCCTTATCCTTTGTCATTTACTATCATAATTGATCTATAAAAACACTTTCACCACACCAGAACAAAATGATTGGAATGCTATACTAGTTGAGAGTTATTTCCTGATGATGCTAACTTGATTTAGCGAAACGTGCGTGTTCAGACTGATCAGATGTGTCCGCCATTTTAAAATGAGAATTATGACGATAACAAACAATTTCACTCATGAAGTTCGAACTTTATCCTTTAACTGACTATAATAACGAAGGTCTCTATAAAGGTCGTATTTCAAGAAAATCTTGATAAGTCTATACCAGAAAATAAATATTTCGAGATATTTTTTTAGTACTTACGTATGTATATCTCTATACAATCTTCAGATATAATCAATTTGGTTTTCTAACCTGGAATTGTACCGTGATACATTATCAGCTATTTGATAGGGTACAAACTGTTCTTTGAAAAACTTTTTTTGTGGGGCAGTCAATATTTCTTGCTCTTTTTCGAGTGTTCAACCTTACACATTTTGAGAAATAAACAAAGCTAAATCAGTATAGAATCTGTTCCAGTTTACATTTTATTAGACTTCACATTTTCTCTTCAAGTTCCTTAGATACCACTCGATACCGTTTTGCTTGAAATATATTTAAAGGTTAAGAATTATTAGTGATTATGCTGACGTCGCAGTTCGTCACCTTGACAGGTGATGAAATGAAATATGACGATTGAGCAGTCCTATGGAGTAGTTGAATATCCTTGGCAAAAAACTGTATAGGGCAACGTGACACATGACTTTTTCAATAATTACAAAAAGTAAAATAGTATTCATGTATAATAATCGATTCAAAAACCCAAAAAAGGGTAAAACTTCTAAGAAAGTTCTAGTAGTTGTAATTGAACGAAAGGCATAAGAAATTAAGCACTACTGATCTTTAAGATGTCTTCATCCAATCCTTTCAGTGCTTTGCTGGAAGATAAAGATCGGAAAGGTAAACCTCCTTTGGGCAACATACTGGAGAGTATATTTGAATTTACGTTGAACCCGAACAAAACCCAGTTTTTGTACTTGAAGGAGGTGCATGAAGACTACAACAAGACTGAACTGGATCTAACTTTGCTGGAGTATGCCCTTTTTGAAAGGTTGCTTATGTGTAATGATGGTTCGGAGCTGCATGAGAGCAGAGAACACTCTCATGCCCGAGGCACCAGAGTCATAACTTATCTGTACAACTGTTACTTGAAACTTGATGAAAAGAAATACGATTTGGGAGCATTAGAAGAAAGTCAAATTAGAGATAAGATTATACAGAATTTCGCGACTTCAATTATGCAGCCAAACTTGTACACGGGGCAAGATGTGGAAGGTGAAGTGTTAGACATTATAAGAAAAGAACTGCCGAATGCAGTTGAATTTTTCATAAGGACCAGCAAAAAAGTTTTTGAGGATGATGCCAGTAAGTACATGGCTAGTTTTTACAGTGACTTTTATATTTAGGATGCGTTTTTGTAAATGGAACACTACACAATTGTGGAAGGCACATTCTAAGTGACAAACAAGACTAAAGTGGCATTCTTAATGTTTCCAATAACTGCATAAGCTTGACAACACCACCATTTCTAGTGTATAATTTTGTAACATTGCCAATAGAACCAACGAAAATGTCGATAAACACTTGATATAAAATAACTGAAGTACTTCAATTTGAATTCTTACTGACTTGAATAGTGATTTCTATAAACTTGGCTGTTTATTGGTATTCTCAAAGTTATTATTTTTGCAGCTGGTTTATGCTTGAAAACTTTCATTGAGCAAATGAATTCTAAACTTCTACAGTTGATCCTTCAAAGTGACATTGTGCTATTTGAGATGTCCATATTCAGTTTTTTGGAGGTGATGTTCAGCGAACAATTTCTGGGAGAGATTTACATCGATATCTGCCTGCCTACAAATTCTGGACCAGGAAGTTACTGTGCTAAAACAACCATTGGGGCCATTTTGAATATATCCATTCTGGACAAGTCCCGGACTGGCTCATTTGATTATTTTTACAATTCCATTGATGAGGTGAGTATTGAATATGCGGTGAATATCCAGCTGTCACTGGTGTTTCAAATATTTTTATTCGGTCAATTATTTTTTTGAAGGACAGAGTTTTTTTATTGACTGGGGATTTTTACCTCCAACAATTGCAATTACAATCATCAAAAAATGTCATTAAACGTGTTTTAGACAATTGAATGTACCTTCTGTACAAATTCTAGATATTTGTTGAAGTACTTTTTGTTGTGGACTTTTATCAAGGTCATTAGGAAATTATGCTGCGAGTACTCCCTCAACTTAATTTTTTCTAGGTGGCTGTCAAAAACCTCCAAGATAACCTGTGGGGATTTTTAGACAGAATCAATCAACGCCTGGCCCAAGTCTTCCACATCGCGCTCAAGTGTAGCATGGTGGTTAGGGAAAAACTCTTGGTGTGGATAGCAAACTGCTTGGGCAAGAATGCCGGTCGGGGGAAAATTTCTCATGTTGAAATGTTCCAGGTTGATAACCCTTTGGACTTTGTCACTGATGGCTACATGGTGAATTTGACGAACGTCCTCCTCAGGTTGAGCAAACCGTTCTGCGTAGATAACAAGATTCTGAAGGTCGATCCTACGTACTGCGCCGTTACTGTGAGTAGGATAAACTTGTTCATTGATTATAATATACGAATTGTTGGTGCAATATAAAGCTGAAACATACTTGAGAGTAGAGTGTAACCTAGCTACAAATTGCAAGCCTGGAAATAGAAATTCTGGATATCCACACTTCAATTTTTGAATGGTGTTGCCTCATTCTGAAAAATAATACTGTTTATTAACAGTGAGCTGAGCTAATATAAATTTTAATATTTTTTGTAAGATATTGTTATTAGCACAGTATTTCATCTAAACGTTTTTTAATTACTTCATGTCTTTGGAATGTCCTGACAATTCTTTATTTCTGTATTTATCACACGTTTGCGTATACTGTCTGAAAATGAATTATCAATCCATCTTAGGGTGTTAAAATCTGAGTAAACATCTGAAGGGACAAAAATATTTTCCCATTCATTCTCATAGCTTGGATGTGGTGTTCAAGCAGCCGATTCCGATTTAATGAGAAAAAGAAGTTTTTGGCTGCAGCTTTTAAAGCTATTCAGCCAGGATGGTCTGTCAAATCGGTGTTTTTGCATTTTTTTTGGCCTCGGTTACTAGGGTCTAAGGCCATGTCTTACTTCTTTGTAAATTGAGTAAATTAAGTGCGGAAATACAAAAATATGTTTTTATTTAAAACATTGGGTATGTCTTTCAGAATGATGATCGCGTGAAAAAAGGGGTCAGGTTGCCAGACCTGTCGAAGGAGACAGGTTTTTTGCCAGTCGACTCGACGGAAGGTGTGGACGAAGTGAGACCGACAGCAGAGGACTACAATTTCGTTACCGAGTGTTTCTACATGACTCATCGGGCAATAGATTTAGGTGTGAGAGTGGCAATAGATAAGTTCTTCAGAAAACATAAGGTGAATGCTAGTTCTAGTATTTAGTTTTTTATATTCAAAAATTTTTTCTTTTTTCAGGAAATGGTATTATATGAAAATATATTCGCTAATAATGTCCTGGAACGCAGAAGTACCGAACGTACAGAATTACTAAAGTTGATGATACAGGAGTAAGTTGAACTAAGTTTTGATAATCTCTGATGAATACATTCTGTTTGACCCTAGTTTATTAATGATTAGAATACCTACGTGATTAATGTTCACTATTGATGAAAGTACCACAAGGATATGTTCTAGGCCCGATCTTTCACATGATTTATGTAATCTATATTGTGACAATTCATATATTTGAACGTAATTTTCGATTCTGATCAACTTTTCTCAATAATAAATTTTTATATCTTCCAAAATAAAAGTACTTTACTGTTGAATAGTATTCGTATTTTTTGATAAACCAGTGATTGAATTTTAGCTTCAAGTCCACTTGGTACCATCTTACTGATGTATACTGTATATCCTTTAGAGTTTTTCTTACTTTTAACTGATATTACTTATTTGGTCTCCAACTTATGTCAAAAGAACTGAAAAATGTTCTCTCTTTTAGAACGTTATGCTTATTTCAGGTGTTTGTCGCTGAAATGCGTTCTGACTGATCCAGTACTGGTGGAGAATATGTTTGATTTCACGTCGGCAACATGTTTGTGGTTATGCCAAATCGCCGTACACAACGATTTCAAAGATTCCAAGAAATATGCTCCCATAACAGAATTGCCAATCGACTTTCCACTTCCAGATAAGGCTCCAGATACGTTGAAGTGAGTATTCAAACTTTTAGTTGGTCAGGATTGTAGAACGTCCTTGTTGAATTGAGAATTGAGATTTGAGTTCAATTGAAAAGTTAGAATTAAACTTTTCAATTGAACTAAAATAACATGTTCCTTCTTATCGAATAGAAAGTTTATCTGATTTGAATACTTCATTTTTTCATGGGTTCAATGTTTTTGACTGATGAAAATTCTTTTCATGTGACTTTCTTTAGTATCCCACATCTGACCCCATTTTCTTCAGCAGTTCCACACCTGACACCATTATTAAACTTCCTGGTAATGTCAAATGGACCCGAAAACTCGCTGAATCGACCAATGAAACTATTTTCATTTCAGATGTGTTCCGGAATTCATCATAGAAAATATAGTTTCGTATCTGGTTTTCATAAATCGCATCGCACCACGCACGTTCGATCTTCAACCGTACGAAAAGATGACCCCTATTCTAAGCTTTGTCCTTATCTACATGGGCTCCAAGCAGTATATGAAAAATCCCCACATCAGAGCCAGACTGGCAGAATGTATGGAATGCCTGTTGCCGCAAGACAATTCAATGAATTTGCATAATCAAAAAATGTTTAGGGAACATCCTCATCGTCTGCAGATTGTGCGCAGTCTGATGGATGTCTATGTTGCTATAGAAACGACGGAGTTCGAACAAAAATTCAATTATCGTAGGCCGATCTACTCTGCTTTCAAATGCATTTGGGAGTATGACGAACTGAGGAAATGTTTCAGATCGGAAGGTGAAGAGGCCGAAAAGAATATCGAGGCCACAAACCAACCTTTGTTTTTGAAATTCATCAATTTGGTCATCAACGACGCTATTTACTTACTGGACGATGCCTTGATGAACTTAGCTAAATTGAAGGAAATGCAACAAGCAAGGTGAGTTAACCTAGACAATGTTGAACGTCACACAATTGTGTATCTTGAAGCTGGGTAAATATACATTTTGGAATACCCGTTTTTAAAATTAAGAAGAAGAGTTGGTCTTATCCGATGGATATTTACCCAGCTCCAGGACCGTTTTGTTTACATTCGCGTTTTTTGTCCGTTGTTTGTTGTTTAAAGTATGGATTTGGCAAATTTAAGCGTTTTATTTATATGTTCCTATCAAAGATATAGATTAATTCCTTACGATTTTCCATTAATGTGAACAATGATCAGAACAGTAGTTGAACTTGTAATCAGTTTGGGCTTTTGTAGTAGCCAGAAATTCTACTTCTTGACAACACTTTTCTGACAATTCTCTATTCTCAAATTTCGCTTTTCAACAATAAATATAACTATTTTAATCAGAACTAATAAAAAACCGAAATTTTGCTGTGGATTTGAACTCAATTAAAACTGATCTAAAACTAGAACTTAACTTTTACATTAAACTATAGTTTAAATCGAACTTTACAACTGGCCATTAAACAAAATTGTAAGCGAGACTATTATGTAGTATGAAGCTGGGTGAATATCAATATTCGTTTTGTTGAGAAGATGACCGCGTCTCCGGCTTTTGTTCATTGGATATTTATACAACTCCGAAACAATTTTAGGTTACATTCAAACGTGATTGTATTTTCGGTTTAAATTAGGGATAATCGCACCAGGTCGAATGATGGAGAAACAGAGCAGAATGACAGAGAACTGGAACAAAACGACCGTTACATGGAGCATCTGTCGAATCTTATCAAATTCAACAATTTGATGGGCAAAGATACGATCCAAACGTTAGAGAAGTTGACTTCGGACATGTCTTCCATTTTCACGCATCCCACTATGGTGGATAGGATAGCGGCCATGTTGAATTACTTCCTTCTTAAGTTGGTAGGACCTCAGCAGAAAGATTACAAGGTATGGTGACAAGGTTTGATGAGTAAATCTATTGCAAAATTTATTATTGTTTCTAGTAAAAACAACTATATTCTACTATAATCTAGTTACCATAGTTGAGCTAATACGCCTAAAGAAAGGAAACAAGATATCTAGTAATCTATACATGCCAAATAAAATTTTCCCTGAATTTTGCAGTGCCACCTTGTGGCAACTATTCTCAGACTGAAATGTTCACTTTAAATTGACTAATAAATTAAATATTCCAGTGAAGCAAATTGTGTATTGTGGTTATTGTTTCACAAAGAAGTGAAAACGGCATACATTTTGAAATTTCATTTTAGCACTTTTCATTTGATGTCTTTTTGGATCAGAACTAAAAGATGGTTTTTTGAGCGACACCGATTCCATGATTAATTTCAATAAGGTGGAAGTTGTAAAGAAAACAAAATGAAAAGACTTACACCAAAAATCCTGTTATTTTCTATCCAAACCTTGTATAGTAAGAACCCTGATGATACATTCTGCTTTCCAGGTGAAGAACCCCGCATCATACGAATTCCACCCGGCTCAAATCGTCCAGCAGATCTGCTCGATCTACGCCAACCTCAAAGACGACGACTCGTTCTGCGCGGCAATATCACGCGACGGCCGCTCGTACAGCGCCGAGTTGTTCGCGCTCGCGCAGAACGTGCTCGCCAAGACGACGGGTGGGGGCGCGCTGATCGCCGCGCTCGAAGAAGTCGCCTCGAAGGCGGCCGCGAAGGCCGAACAGTTGAAGGCGGACGACGCTGCGTTGGCGAACGCACCCGAGCGCTTCTTCGACCCGATCATGTCGACGCTGATGAACGATCCGGTCGTGTTACCGAGTTCGAGGCAGACTGTGGATAGGAGCACGATAGCGAGGTATGTTTTTTTGTTACCCATGGTAAATGGTAAATGATTTTGAAAACTATCAGTAAATTTCGAGTTTGAGAGTCGGAATTTGAGGAAGTAAGAGTTTAACGAAATGCCGAAAATTGAAACTCCAGAATTCAACAAAAGTTGCGGTATTGAAGTCAAAAATTGATTAGATTCTGAGTTTTAATCTCAAAATCTAACACGAAATTCGAGAATGAAGTCGAATTTCGAGTTCAGTTTCGGAATTTGGTGAAATTTGCAATTTTAAAGTCCGAATTTGCCAAAAATTTCGAGTATAAAGTTGGAATTTATTGAAATTCCGAATTTTGAACTGACAATCTAATCGAAATTTTGAGATTTAAGTCGGAATTTAATAAAATTTCAAATTCAGTTTCTAAATTTGATGAAATTTCGAATTTTAAAGTTCGAATTTACCAAAAATTTCGAGAGTGAAATTGGAATTTAACAAAATTCATAATTAAATGTCGGAATTTATTAAAATTCCGAATTTTGAAGTGACAATCTAATCGAAATTTTGAGATTTAAGTCGGAATTTATTAAAATTTCAAATTCAGTGTCTAAATTTGATGAAATTTCGAATTTTAAAGTTCGAATTTACCAAAAATTTCGAGATTGAAGTTGGAATTTAACAAAATTCCTAATTCAGAGTCGGAATTCATTGAAATTTTGAATTTTAAACCGACAATCTAATCGAAATTTATCAAAAATTCCGAGATTGAAGTTGAAATTTATTCAAAATTCCCAATTTTGAACTGACAGTCTGATCGGAATTTTGAGATATAAGTCAGAATTTAATGAAATTTCGAATTTAATGTCCGAATTTGATAAAATTTTGAATTTTTAACTTCGAATTTACCAAAACTTTCGAGATTGATGTTGAAATTTAACAACATTCCTAATTCAAAGTTGAAATTTATTAAAACTCCAAATTTGAAACCAACAATCTAGTCGAAATTTTGAGATTTAGGTCGGAATTTACCAAAAATTTCGAGATTGAAGTTGGAATTCAATGAAATTCCGAATTCAATGTCAGAATTTGACGAAGATTCGAATTTTATAGTTTGAATTTACTAAAAATTTTGAGATTGAAGTTTCAATTCATCAAAATTCCTAATTTAAAGCCGGAATTTATTGAAATTTCGAATTTTAAACTGACAAATCTAATCAGAATGTACCAAAAATTTCGAGATTGAAGTTGGAATTTATTAAAATTCCGAATTTTAAACTGACAATCTGATCGGAATTTTTAGATGAAATGTACATAGCCCGCAAAATTTGCAAAGTCCTCCCTTTTTTTAACAGTCTACGTATTTTATTTTTAATTTGGCAACTGGCAGTCGGGACACTTAACTGATTTCTATCATTATTATTTTCAAGGCATCTTCTAAGCGACCAAACGGATCCTTTCAACAGATCTCCCCTTACTTTGGACCAAGTAGAACCTAACGTTGAGTTGGCTGAAGAAATTAAAAAATGGAAAGAAGAAAACAATGTCAGTTGATTCTTCAGGAGTCGATAATGTAAATAGTATTCAAAGATGTGATGTGTAAAATCATTCCGTGTACAAAATGTTTATGAATTCAGTGTGAATGTTTTTGAAAATGGTATATATATATATTTTTTTGTTGCAAATGTTATTTCGATTTTATGATTTCTTTCACAGTACTTTTTGCAGATATTTAAATTATTTATTATTGATAAAATAGATTGAACCATATTACTACTTCCTTCATAATAAACCATGTTTATCATAAAATGAATATAATTGATTCTGTTTGTTCATGACATATTATTTTGTTGATAGGATCATGCAGAGGAAATCAAATAGTTGTGATTCGGTTCTACTTTCTAGCATACTATTGGTGTACACAAATTTTTACTCTGTTAAATGTGCCCTTATTGTGGTGATTGTTATGAATAAAACTATACAAACAAATATTAGTGTTATTTCAATGAGCGAGAAATGTAGCCACAAATCATTCGAGCAATAACGGCCATTTTTCGTGCTTTATAAAAAATTTTACTTGAGCTCGAAATTGAAACCAGCACCAAAGTTCAAAAAACTACTCCACAAAGACCCTTTTTTTATAGTTACTTGGAAGCTGTCTAACTTGTCAATTTCTTCCTAGTCTCCGGAAAACACTGTAGCCTCTTGAGCTTATTCTCCTATCTTTTCATGACATCCATTCCATCAGTCTCGTTCCCCGTACTAGTTTGTACAGGATCCTTACAAATGAGCTATTTGAAATTACTCTCATTTTGTTATTAAGTAATATATTTTGGTCTACTGCGCCGTAATGGAAGCAAAGACCATAAAAAAAGAGAAGAAGAAGAAGAAGTAATATATTTTCAAAAAATATAAATCGTTTCGCCACATTTCAAATTTCTGGTGGGATACACTCATTTTCACGTCCAGAGTCCATGTTAACCTATAAATGAGCTATTAATATAATCATCTGCGATTGATTCTAAGGAGTGAGTCATGGGTCATTTTGGCTGCTCACTCAACAAGAAAGGGTCACATAAATGATGCTCTTTTTCAATAGTCACAGAAAAACTTAATTTATTCTTGAGTTCTACATTTCTGATGGAGCCAGGTTTACACTGAAATGGTAAGGGTTTTTTGTTTTCCAGTTTTATTCAAATTAGGAATGGCTGATAGGATTGTCCAGCAATCAGAGTCCATAATTTTCCTGCATCGAAGAAATTGGTATCAAAAACTCTATTAGGTAGAATGACCTGGCTTATTTTATCAATAAAAAGCCATTTAGCATTACATCTGCAGATGATCAAAACTCTAACTTCATGAAGGCGTAGATGGGGCCTCAAAATTCTATATCATATTTTTTTACAATTTCCATTTGAAATTTTGAATTAATACACAATTATAACCTAAACTAACCATTATATCTGTAAATAAACAAATTCACAATGGGGAATGTTCCTCAATTTGGGTTATTATAGCAAATGCAAGTTTGAACAAAATAAAGTTGATTTTAATTCATGAGTTTTTCAAATTCACTTCGAAAGGTATTCAAATTACTGTTTCAAATGTTAGCCTTTAATTTTTACAGGGATTTTTTCTAATTCACATATTGGCAACAGCGCCTAGAATGCATATACCGTGCGTTCCACTAAGCGCTCACAACGATCAAAATGCTCCTTCAGCCGTTCCACATAACGATCGCGGTCATTGTGGTCGCGGCGAAAACGTCATTCATGACGTCATTACTTTCGCTAACGGGAAGCTCACAACGACCCAACTCAGGAGGTGGGTCGAAGTCAGCGATTATGGACATACAGGATTGCTTACTTACATATATCTTCACGCAATCACCAAAAACAATTGAATGCAAGTTACGACATTGGCGGATCCACGATCATGCCTGAAGGAATCAATGATTTGAAAAAAAAGCATAATAATAGTAATATTAATCGTCTTTATAATTTCTATATTCAAAAGAATACAATAAATAATAGATTTAAAAAAAATCTGTAATATTCATTATTACACCGAAGGTCCAAATAGTGCATCACAAATTAGATTTTAGGAAAAAAAAGCAATTCATTTCCAACAGGAGTACCCAGTTACAGGAAATGCTATTATTACAGAGTATTTGGAATAAATTTCAAAATTATTAGAATGTATAAATATATAAAATGCAAGGTCAAAGTATAAATAAACCTCAATATACGTGGAATTTAAAAAAGGTATGAATAATTAAATATATAACACAAAAAAAAGTTACAAATCATACAATGTAGCAGTACTGACACAAAGATTATAGTATTATTAAAAGTGATTGTTGATACATGATACCAGGGCGTTCAGAGGGTCGAAATGAACCGTACTGTCGATATTGTTGTTGAGTAATTTATGTAGGAATTTTATACCAAGAATAACTCTTCTTTTTTTCAAAGATGTCATAGCAAATCGTGACAACAAAATGTTATGATCTATACCTCTCATGGGGTATTGTCCATCAACTTTCAGACATAAATATTTTAGGAACTCCCTCTGCACGCTTTTAATTGATATTTTTTGGTAGTCGCAAACTGGATTTCATAACACAGAGTCATACTTCTTAGATCTGACATACACAACATATAGCAATTTTAAGGTGTCAATACTTTTGAAGTTTTTGTCATTTCTGTAAATGAATCCAATCATCCTATTTGCATCAGCAATCATATTTCTTATATGTGTTTTGAATGTCAATTTACTGTCAT
>WOGR01001169.1:0-20892 GCA_015342045.1 Leptinotarsa lineolata
ATATATAATGAAAAATGTTTAGAAATGACAACTCCACAAGGAATAATAAATTATATTTCTGAATGATTTGATTTGTATCCTATAGTGGAGATAATAATCAACATTTAGGTCAAAGGTGAAACCATTTCGCATACACCAATTTTAATGTATTTCACAGATAAAAGTGAAAGTTCAGTATTGGGTTATCACTCATTTTTTCAAGGGTGATGATCTTATTCTACAGCCTTGTCATTGATAGAGTGAAACGTGATATTTTACCTCAAGTGGGGTGGCAAAGAAAATTTGTTCTTGATATCTGCTAACCGAATTCCAAACACAGGTGCATCTACTGTAAGGACTAAAGCTTTGAATCCAGCTCTTTCGGCTCTCTCAACCAATTGTTTGGTAACTTCTCTGCAAAAGAAGAAGAGTTAGGATCTACAGAATTTGCTAAGTTACACCGTTTTCAGCGAAATTTTTTTAGAAATTCAGAATTGTTTTCGCTTATTGTCTCGATTTGAGTAAGGAATTTCTCGTTTATTGTTTTCTCAATTCTAATTTTCTCGAGAACCTGCATTAATCTACATAAAGTTAAATTGAACTTGCAATATGAAAAACTGACTATAATGTTCGAATGTCAAATACTCAAAAAAGCATCTAAGAATCCGAATGGATTAATTTTGAAACCATTCAATTTACTGGTGATGAATACTTTCCACCTTAAACTTTTGGTAAACATATTTCTCAAATAGCGAATAAAATTATAGGTTCAATTTGAGATTGGAATCGATTCTTTACATTGTTTGAAGTTTTGCCAAAAAAATGTTATTTTGTGTAATTCAGTACTGCAAAAAAACTTGTTTCAGAAGACTTATTTCTCTGAGTTTCTACCTGAAAGAACTAGATGTTAACTATAGGCTGATAATTGAAGAAATATTCTAGATGGAAAGTATAACATTCCATCGGGAAACTAAATAAACGAAAACAATTTCCTGGAACTACTTTGCTATATTTTGAATATCAAACACTTTGGTATACCTGTCTTTGTAAATATACAGTTGGTACCACTTAATAGCATGTGGGGCTGCTTGAGCTACTTCCTCAATGCTAGAGTTGGAAAGAGTACTCAAAGTAAAAATCGTCCCTAGAGCGTGTGCAGCTGTAAAAAAATGTTGGTAGGGGTAAATATAAAAATATGTTTGAAGTTTTTTTGAATTTTATTATATCCTGTACGGTGATTTTTATGACCTTGAAATTACGAATTTGGGAAAAAATATTTCTGATTTTCTACTTCTTTGATATATCAGAATAAAAATCAAAAATATAATAGACCGGTCAAATTAAATCAAAAAATAGAAGTGAAGCTACATAAATTTAAAACAAGCTGAAAATTGGTGAAATCGTTTTCCATCTCTCCCCTGTATGGAAAAAATTTTATTCAAGGTCAAAGTTCAAAAAAATGAGTTTTTCGCGATTTTCAACCAAACGGTAAGTTTTATCATAAAAATACCTCAGACAAAAAATGTAGATCACAAAAATTATCTATAAAACATGAATCAATTCTTTTTTCTACGAGTCACCGTTTCTGAGATATAACGATTTAAAAATTTGGAAAGTTATAATCGTCATAATATGCATGAGTACGCCTCGTACATACATCTCCAGAGTTGTAATATATGTTTAAATATTTTTCTATCGATCATTATAACTTACACTTAAAATATAAAATATACATAGATTATAACTATAAGAATATCAGGTAGAAAGAAACCCAGTCCCCCATCTTATACGCCATTATGACCTCAAGAGAACATCTTTCTCCTGTTAAACTGTGTGCGAGGCTAGGTCTTATACCTGCTATAACAAATCAAATACCGTTAGTCTCGAACTTTCGAAGATTTGAATGATGAAATCCCAGAAACATTGACATATTTTGTGGAACTAGTGATTTCAAAGAATAAACGATCAAATTCTGATCATTTAAAATTAATATGCACAAATATATGACATAGTATCATGACTGCTGTTCGATAAGAAGAAGAAGATCAAGAAAAATAACAAAAAGAAGAATTTGAAGGCAACGAATCAGGCTTCACTACTTCACTACTTTGTTTTAACTTACATCGCTTTTATCTTTTCCACTCTTTGCCAATTTTCGTTATTTTGCAATAGTTTCAAATTAAACAGGATCATAACTGACCCGTGGAATAGGCGTACTGTGAAAACTACTTTAAAAAAAACGCGCTAAGTACACAACCTACCTTATAGGTGGCGTGAAAAAGTGTGCATATTATGACGATTGCAACTTTTAGAAATTTTTGAATCGTTATATCTCAGAAACGGTGGCTCGTAAGAAAAAAAAAGAGCTCTACATTTTTTATAGATAACAATTTTTTGGCTCGTGAGAAAAAAAAGGAGCTCTACATTTTTTATAGATAATTTCATGATCTACAATTTTTGTACAAGGTATTTTTATGATAAAACTTACCGTTTTGCTGAAAATCGTGAAAAACTCATTTTTTTGACCTTTGACCTTGAATAAATTTTGATCCATACAGGGAGAATATGGGGAACTAACAAATTTCATTTATAATTATATTTTGAACGATTTCACCAATTTCCAGCTTGTTGTTAAAATATGTAGCTTCGAATGCCTAAATTGACCGGACTATAAATCCGATTTTGAACTCTGAATTCTGACTTTTCATGAATTATACTTTCTTCTCAAACTCCACTTTGTAAAAGAATTATTTTTGTCATTTTCAAAAATTATTCATCAAAAAACCAATTATGTGTTGCGTACTTTAATGAATATATAAGGGGACGTGAATTTTAAGATCATTAAAATGCACTGAAATGAATGATTTTTTGCCTACTGAAAACAATATATAATTTGATATTTTTACCTTGGACATTGGCACACTCTCCCTCTGGATGGGCCATCCTTTGCATAGCAGTAGGAGATATTCCTATAGGCATAGATATTTTTTCTCCTAAGATGGTTGTCGATAAGTCTCTGTGTTCTACATTCCTTAAGCATCTTGGTCTGATTTTGTACCTGTGGAAGAATAGATGGAAAATCCCAATAAATATTGCACTTTGAGTACATCATAACTGCCCTTAGGCTCAGATTTCAATCCTTTTTTCATTATACAGAGGCTTAATTTCAAAAAACAGATTTTAAACATAAATCCGTTGTATTAGGTATCTGATGGTTTTCAACTAGTTGCCTTGCTTGTAGTGAAAACTGCCAGGGGCGGCTTCACCTATAGTGCAAGGGGTGCGGTGTTAGGGGGCACCAAGAGTCGCTTGCAACACATAGAGCCTCAGCTATACCGCTCAGCACGAAGCGGGCGCATCGCACGCAGCGGGCGCTCATATAAAAACGGGGGTGTGTATCGTGCAGCCGCTTGCTTACAGTGTTTATCCATAGATCCCATGCATCATGCGCTGTCCCGCTTGCCTTTGTATATTGTTGTAAACCATCCCCCAAAAAAATAACAGAGGCCGCCGCTGGTCGTCATAAATCAATTATGACTTGCTTAACTCGACGTATGCTCGCGACCGTTCTAGACGTAGCGTTGCTCTGAGCTTCGATGGAATTCCGAGGAATTCTCTACCAGTTCACAGTAGCATGTTTTAGCTATACTAGCTGTGACCGGTTTTGGGATAGCTCGTTTACCGTATATAACCGAAACCCACACCGAGATCATGGAAGTCGAGTTAAGTGGACAGTGCGATCTCATAAGGCGATAGATATTTGAATAATAGTTGAAGTTTTAGTTGAAGTGTTTTGTTTTATTACCACCAGTGAAATAAAGTTTTATTACTGTACAGCGTAGACAATTATTATCAAACCCATGGAGAAAACGTAACAATATTTCAAATTACTTGGTTATTAATAAATTAATTTCTGTGTTCCTGAATCTGTCCACAGGACATAGTAAAAGGTCATTTTCAAAACTGAAAATAATTAAAAACTACCTTAGATCAACACTGTCGCAATATCGATTAACAAATTGATCGTTTATCAATAATTAACATGACATAGGAATTGAAGTCAGTGAAATTGCCACAAATTTTGCTAATGCAAAAGCACGAAAAGTAACTTTTTTGTGAATATACTTAGTGATACAAGCGTCCTGTATTGCTACAAAGATGACCTTTTTTATTCTTGTAACCCATTCTTTCTTGAAAAATACTTCATACTGTGCGCACAGGCCAATTTATCAAAATTCCTCAAACAACCGGATCGACTTTACTCTGTACCTGGTTTAGTGACAAAACGACGATATCAAGCTTACGGAAACGCATTCCAGCGAGGTTCGGAGTTGATTCGAGCGCACACGGCTAAACTCCAGCGCACATGGGCTGAAGCCGCCCCTGAAAAAACTGCAGTAAAAGACAGAGGACGAATTTCATCGTTTATATTTGATATTCTAGAATTGAGTTCTCTATCGATCTCATAGATGGCGTCTTCAGAGGGGGAAATGTCATCGACCTTACTTGCTCAAGCATGTTGAGTCCAGTCTGTGGTTCACTGATGAGGCCTATGGCGGTTCGATACAACGCTGTCTGGTTTTGAATCATAAATGCGTTGTTTTTGCGCTCTTATTTTCAATTAGTTTCCTCGCAGTAAAAGGCACTGCGGCTTCGATATTCGAAAAATGATTTCTCTGCCGTTCCGGTAGATGTCGTCTTCGTAAGGGGAAATGTCATCGATCTTACTTGAATAATTCTAGAGTCAAACTACTGAGAACCTTACGAAACAAAATAATTAAAAGTATATTCATTATAAACTACTATATTTGAAATATAGTAGTAGTGCGCTTGACTTGGGGAGTAAGCTGGTGAATGTGTGACGAGAGCGTTATGAAAAGTGTGATTGGGCGAGGCGAACGGAAGTTGAGAGGGAGGTATAAGTTATTGAAGATAGAAAGAGAGAGGCTTACGTTCCGTATATTACTGTAGGGACAAGAGAAACAGAGAGAGAGAGAGAGAGGTGCGAGCACACATTTACGGTCTTGTAGGCTCTGAAGAATTAGGAGAAAACTATCATACGTTGCCACTAATTTTGGCAGGAGATTTCAATGTTAATTTCGCGTCCAGGAATGGAAAAGTCTTCGTAAACTTTCTACAAGATAAATCCAAACTACAAATGAATAATAACCGAAATGACCACACCACAAGACGTGGAACAACAATCGATGCTGTTTTCTTTAAATATATTTCTAATTCTCATTCAACAACATATGTATCTTATTTCTCATACTATAAGCCTATTGTCTCGGTCTTACAACCAACCACAGTAATTACTGATGTATTCGATAACGAAAATAATAAATAAAAGTAAAAAATCTATTCAAAAATGTTAATTTATCAATAAAAACCCATAATAAATTTAAATATTTGTATGTATATTCATACACACATAATACTGTGTAGTAAATACCTGGAAAATGCTTCCCTATTTTGCTTGAGTGTTAATTGTTGACCAGCTCCGCTTCTGTAGTAGTCCAGGGTACTTCTTGGTAAAACTCTGTATGCATGCTCTTCAAAGTCCTTGATGCTGACTAGGTTGGACATTTTCAGGACAAGCAAAACTGCTCTCTTCTTCACACTCGTCTGTAGAATGTTGTTTCACAAGTATTTGTTAATGATCTTCAATAATCAAGTACCCTTGTAGGTCACGTTATTACTGACCTATTGATAAGATAAACTTCTTCACATCAATATTAGAGAAATAAATGTTTAAATTGGTAATCTGTGTAATGGCAAATTACAAAACAAGCAATAAATGTTTAAATTGGTAATCTGTGTAATGGCAAATTACAAAACAAGTATATTGATTCGTGCACAAGAAAGTCAGACCACTTAAAAAATTCAACCAGGTGATGCACACATTCTTAGGACATCGGTTCAATGATGGATTCATAACACATTTAGATATCTGACTATTAAAAAAAGAAATAAAGATTAATGTAGTATGTAGTATATGAACACTCTGTATACTTCATTTTCATAAATTCTTATTGCTATAGTGTTATAATAAAAACAAGTATTGTTAAATGTTGATTAGTAAATTTATAAGTTAGGAATTTATGCTCTTATTTCTCTAAAACTCTATTACAATATGGCGCTACAATATGGCGCATTAGGTGGGATCAAATTTTATTCTATGATAGCATTTTGTTAGCCAGGTGAACTCCTTATATTAATATTAGTTCTGAAATATGATAAATTCAATGATGTTTTTACAACTCTTTAGATACAGTGTCCTAAAGAATTTTCAGTTTATTCTCATTGATGGACGAAATTTTTATATTATCATGATTTTCTGAACTTGAAGAATAAAAAAAGGTGTATGATTGTACTCCAAAACCATACAAACCCATTAATTCATTCGGATATCCTTCTACTATTGTAAATATAATAATAATAATAATTCGCCAAGTTGGCATTGCATCTCCTGAAGATGTCAACTTGGTTGGTGAAAGACGCGTCGAGAAGTGTTGCAGTTCTGGGTTTTGGGAAAAGTGATTGTTTTGGATTTATCCTACGCCAGATGTTCCAGTGCTCCCTTTCGATAATAAATTTATCCTCATATTTGGATTACAATTTCAATGACAAATCCTCATTAGAAGTCTATGTAGAATGTAGATAAAGCATCCGTTCGATAAGTGATCTAACTCTTGTTTCGAACAAATATCAAAAAACGAATGTAAAAGTTTTTGGATGAAATATTGATTGATAGATAAAAATCAGATGATTAGATATCAACTATACCGCTTATGTATTTATGGGGTTGAAATCATAACGTACAAACATAATTGACGCATGCATCAACAGCCATACATTTAAATTTACAAACCAACAATTCATGAAATATCTGAAGTTTATCAATTATCATTTCAATTGCATTGGACCGAGATTTCAAAACCCAAACAATATTTCTGGATAAATCAGTGATGTATTGAATGCCTTGAATTTTCTTGAATAAACTGCTTCAAGCACTTCTAGAATATTGTTATAAATCATGCCCTAAGGAAAATAACGCCGTTCACCACTGGTAGCCATAAACCAACTGTGACGTAGCTAAGAGCGCACTCATTCCAAATGAAGTTTCGCGCTTTCTTCGATGTTCGTCGGCATTCTAGATGTGACGAGAATACCGCTGCCATCGCTTCGATGGAATTCCAAGGAACATTCCAACACCTTCGATTGCCAAATATAAGCGCCAACCACTCGTCTATCGGGGAGTCAGTGAAAGTGACAATGCGGTACGCGGAACGATCTAATAAGGCGATAGACATTCGAATAATAGTTGAAGTTTCACCTGAAGTGGTTTGTTAAATTAATAGTGGAATGAAGTTGAGTTAGACAATTGTTCAGTGTAGTCAATTATTGGTGAAACCAAGGGGAAAAACGTAACAATATTATTTTGCTTGCAAGTTTTCATTTTTCTGGGATATTGTAAATTTGGATGCTAGGTAGAGAAATAATATGTGTAGGATTTTTTGTATTGAATGAAATAGTAAAATGGGTTCTTGATCGTATACTATACTCTTATTAAAGGTTTGCACCAGATAACCACCGGGTATAGATAATGTACCAGGAAAGGTCATGAAGGCTGTTGGTGACATTTTATCACATCCACTGAGTAGTTTGAAAAATAGCTTGTATGAAAGTGAATACCTCGAAAAATTGAAGTTCTCAAGGGTTGTTCCACTCTACAAACAAAAGGGGAGTAGAAGAGTGGCCAAAAATTATAGGGCAGTAGCAAGTGCAGTGTCACATTGGCAAAATATATGAATATTCTTATAATGTAAGACTCTGAAGCGCTGAACATAAAATGAAACATAATGGGATTATTCTTCGATAATAGCTGATCGTTCGATACTGTTGATCAAAATTTGTTAGAAGCTTAAGCATATTTTTCAAATAGAAGCAATCTTTTGAATTAGTTCTTACAGCTAAATTGTGCTTCTTGTTATGGATAGGAATGATCCTCTTTGATCATAACCCCTCTAATTAAGAGGTTGGGTTACAAAAAGTCGTTATTTGATTTATATAAAAATGTTTATTTCAGTTTCAATGTTTTTGTACAGGTTATGTTTGGAACAATATTTTTTTTCTATACAAAAGGAGATTGATATAAAATAAAGATGATCAATATATTTCAAGAAAAAAAACCTCCCAAATTCATAAATTTCACTAAATAAACAAAATGAAAAAAAAAAGATAAAAATCGGATGATAATGCAATTCAATACTTAGCTACTCATAATCAGACTTGAAAGATATAGAAATAAAAGCATAACCTAAATTTTGAATTAAGTACCGAACTGAGAACAAATAAAATTACTCTAAATGCAGTCTGATAATATCAAACGGTTTTTTTCATTTGTTCCGAAATAGCATCCAAAAAGTCTTGTGTATTCAAATACATTCCCTCTTTAACATTGGGCAAGCCGTGAATCGAAGCTGCCAAATCTTTTGTGTATTTTCCAGATTCTACGGTATCGATGCAAGCTTTTTCTAACTTATCGGCAAAATTAACGAGATCTGGGGTGTCATCCAACTTGCCTCGGTGAGCCAAGCCGCAAGACCATGCAAAAATAGATGCTATCGGATTGGTTGAAGTTTGCTGACCTTTTTGGTGTTGCCTGTAAAACAAAAACACAATATTACGTCATGAAATCTTAGCACCCCACATTAATAGTTTATTTGGGCATTTTTACATACCGATAATGCCTAGTGACAGTTCCATGTGCAGCTTCCGACTCCATTGTCTTTCCATCGGGACACATCAGTACTGATTTCATCATTCCCAGAGACCCGTAACCTTGAGCAACAATATCGGACTGGACGTCCCCATCGTAGTTCTTGCAGGACCAAACGAAGCCACCAGATGATTTGAGGGCTTGAGCTACCATATCATCGATTAGCCGATGTTCGTACCAGATTTTCTTAGCGTCAAACTTTGGTTTGTAATCTCTGAAAGAAACATGTAAATTTGTGAACATTTCTACTTTTAGGAAAAAATTCAATAATTTTATTTAATGATAATCAGTAACACTAATAAATGATTATACTAGCAATATTCGTACCTGGCGAAAAATTGTAATATTAGTACCTTAAAACGTATTTGGGCATTGAAATCGATATGTCAATTCTTCTTGAAGAATTGTAGTATTTCTAGTAATACGCTGTTATGGTTCAAAAGCTATTTATGGAATAAGTTGCAGTAAACTAAAGTAGATAATAATGTACGTTTGAAAACTGTATCGAGGAGAGATACATACATATTAATACCACGCTGGACAACACTGAACAATACACTTGTATTGAGATCTATTATATCTGGATGGTAAGAAAAATATTAAACTCCGAGAACCCATTACTTCGTCCAGAATTATTATTTGTTAACAATTTGAATTGAGGGAAGCAATGAAATTTTTGCAATATGCCTTGAAACTTAGATTATCGTTAGGAGCAAGCAACACCTAAAAATTCTGTAGAATCAATCTAAACAAGTGCATTTTCTGAGATTCGAGCAGATGGGTTTTCTGTTCTAGAGGCAATTAGGAAAAGTAAATTATTTTTCAAGAAGCCATTTAGGGTCTTAAAATTAAAAGTTTCAGTGTAGTCGTATTGAAAAGTTATTCATATCATTACTTCGAAAAATATTTCACATAATATTAACCCCGTTGAGAATATTAACAAATTACGATTTTTTTATTATCTACAATAATTGTGGAGACATTAACAATCAAACGATAACATAAGTAGCGAACAGTTCCTGAAGAGAATGATGAAAAATTTTATTTATATCGGGTGTTGTCTTCTTTAGCTTGGCCAATGGCTTCCATTCTCCAAGGCATTCCACGAAATAAGCGTACGAACATACTTTTGGGACATGTTTATTCCACTTATCTATAAGCGCAACACAAAGATCCTTTTTGTTCGTAGCTAGTCTTTTTCGAATTCTCACACGCCTACCTAGATAGTCCCAGACATGCTCAATAAGATTGGCATCTGGGGAGCATGTTTGATCGTTACATAGGATGAATAGGTACATAGAGAAACTGCAATGCTTTATTCAATAAATGATAAATTTGAAACGAATCGTGATATCAAAATGAATGAAAAAACAATGTATAGGGAATGGACCAAGCTTGCATGGTGTCTTGAACCTAGATGATAAAAACATACCTCCTACAATGTGTATGGAGTCTAATTAGGAAATATGTTTGGTGTGAATTGATCTAGGTCACCTGGGATACATTTCTTTCCATTTGATAAAATAAAATAAAAATTGGGTTGAAAGTTATTCAAAATAAAAATTTGTTAACATTTCAAAGTGGCCGTTTTTTATGCACCTGAGTGTATAAGTATATCCAAAGATCAATGTTATCAAAAAACGACCCAGCTAGATTTGTTAATCGCAAGATATTGACACAGATGAAAAATATGCTGTATCAGCTTGGCAATCATTTTTCTTAACATCCTGTAAATTAAACAAATTTGATGTTCCTTGCATGAGAAGAAGCTGTGCATTAATAGGTCTATTGTGAAGCAATCAAATAATCTTTCTGTACAGTGTACCTATTATGAATTAACTTCTATTGTAAATTTTGTTAAATCTATTTTTGTAATTGTTCAGTAATCAGTAATAATCTCCCAAACAATGTTACCGCCTATATTTAAATCCAACCTTCAATTAAATTCTTTCAGAACATGTGTATTTGTGCTATTTTTATCTGAAGGCCTCCCGAGACAGAGGCGATCAGTAAAAAATGAAGTATTTTTTAAGAAAACAGTGAATAAAATGACTTATGGTGGCAGCATTGCCCTAAGCAACACCACTGCGCCCTGCACGAAACTTCTGTTCACTATAGACGGAAACTTGGCCAGATGCGCTCGAATGAGAAGCAAGTGCCATAGAAATTAGAGAGAGAGAGAGAGGGAAAAAACGTGTGAAAATTTCCTATACCTTATTTCATATTATTTGAAATGAAGGTGGTAGCGTAAATCCATCAATTTTAGTTAATTGTGAATATACAAACAACGGTCATTGATTTTTATTGCTCTCCCAAACTTTTGTCTAATTCAACAGCCGTTTCAAGTCTCCCCATTTTCGAATTAGCAATAGTTGAATCAGATTAAAAAACGACGTGTGTAGGAAATAACAGGTTTTTTTTTGTTTGAAAATAAACCTGTAAGGACAAATATGTGTTGCAGAATATAACGTTATAAGAACGCTAATTGAAATTTTATTTGTTAACATGAAAATTATCACTCAACCATTGTATGTAGGATGGTATTTAATTTGGTAACAGCAAATCACATTGTGTGTTTTCAATTTTAGATGAAAGTGATATTTTTATGCAGTTTAAAAAAATGTATAAGTAGGATCTGAAATCAAAACGATTAATTTTCAATATGTGGAAATACAACCATATCCGCAAAAATGGGCCCCAAGAATAAATATTTCAGTATCACCTGAATTATAAATATAGTCTCTTTGTAATTAATAAATATTCATATGAGAAAATGAGGTGGAAAACACTGTGCAAATCACCTTCAATGTAGAAAATTCAAATACTTAGTCTATATGAAGGTTACTTAGAATATTCGTTCAATTTTTTTAGAAAAAATTTGAAATAGGAAATAAAAATTACACTATTTCATGACGATTTCATGTGAAAATAGTATCATAGCAATTCTGATTTATTGAAATAATTAAATAGTCAAAATTTCCGACTGGAAAATTGAGTTAAAATCAACAATTCTTTGAGTTTAAAGTGAAATATTCTTATGAGTCCCTTTCAAACTTAACGATGGAAGTTTTTTATTTTCACTATGCCAATTTTTGAACTGTTTCGAACATAAAAGGTAAAATTTGACTTTTTGTCGAAATCTCCCGAACCATAAAAGGTAATTTAATTTTTTCTAGATCTAGAAAATACGTCTCTGCGAAAATTTCTAAATTTTTGAGGTTACTTTCGTATTTTGACTTTTAGGTTGGCACCCTGTTTTTAAAATTCCTCCACCCATGAAAAAAAAACAAAATTTAGTTTTTCGACTTTTTCCTCATTCTTTCAGAGCTAGCAGGAAAAAATAATGAACTTTTCAAAAGAAACATTGGATATTTTCAATTGTTTCGAAGATAATGGAGTAAAATTTTTCATGTTGTCTAATTGTCATCCAAGTAAAGCGAAAAAACGTTCTTGTTTGTCCTTTGTGAAAATTCGAAAATTAGGAAATAAATATTTCACTATTTCCTGGCGAGAATAGTATAATAGTAATTCTGATCTATTGAAATAATTGAATAGTCAAAATTTCATACAGGAAAATTGGGTTAAAATATAAAATACTTTGAATTCGAAGTAAAATATTCTTATGTGAATCCCTTTTGAATTCAAAGATGGAAGTTTCGAATTTAATTCCATTATCCAAGTCAAAATACATGTTATTTTTTCAATTTTTTTCGAAAGATCGACATTAAAAGTGAAATTAATTTTTTATTTGTATCACTCCTATATCTTCGTAAAATTACTATTAAAACACTTCTACCACATTTTTCTGAAGTGGAAAAAATTGTTTTTTATAGATTCTACCTAAGAAGTCTACTTACTTCAAAAGACCATCTTAAAAAATAGTCTTTTCACAAAATTTCCCTGCAGTAATACAAAACTATCAGAATAATAATAATTTTTCATTCAAAAATTATTATTGGTATCATTTTTTTTTAATATCAAACTGAAGTTCCACTCGACAAAATACGTGTTTAATATAAACTTTATGTCAGACTGTACCTAATCAAAAACCCAAACACATGAAATCTTTTTCTACCTACTTCTCATAGATTTCTTGGAAAATGTCCTTGAACCTGCCGTCGTACTTTTTCAATATGGTGTTCTTCGTCGATAAATATAAGGGCCAGCCCTTCTGAAGGGCTACCTGGAAGGAGGCATGGGCGAACGACCGTATGCTCTCATCTGTGTTGTACATTCCTTGTGCCACGCCACCGCTTTTGTAGTGGAATAGTTGATATTTCTTTACCTCTCCATCGTCTGCGGTATAAACCAGTTCAACCTGCGGAAAAAATGTTTTTGGGGCACATTCCGGATAATGAAAAATATATTTCGCCACAAGAAATTCAACATATTTATAAACAAATATATACCGGGTGTCTCAACAGTATCGGTACAGCTGATATACAGGGCGCACTTGAAATGCGCCTCTTAATTTTTGAATGAAACAAGGTATCTAGGTCGGGGAAAATTTACAGAAAAGGCAATGGTTTTTTGAACTTTTCGATAAGAAAGACAGTATTGTTGCGTCGCTCGTCCTAGAGGAGGCGCTACCAACTATTATTTTAGTGGAAAAATAGGCATTGTGACACCTCATTTGATAGGTCTTTTGATTCACTATTCAACAATGGTTTATTTTTTGAAATGAAATCAGCCGTTATTGAGTGATTACCAGTTTTATATTCGTTAAAGTTTCTAGAATAAATTTATTCAAAATTACTTCAGTTAATCTCAATGAGTGTTCAAAATTCCCCATTCAATTCTTGACAATAATAACGATTGTGTACGAATTGATTTGTTACATTATGGAATGTTTCTGGAGCAATTTCGCTAGGAGCACCTCTTACTCTATCTAGAGAACTGGTGTGGTCTGTGGTTGTGTAACATATTCCTCTGATTTCACGAATTCCCACAAAAAAATTTAAGGGCAACTGGCCACTTTCGAACCAGCCTGTCATAATGAGGAGATACCTCATCTTGCTGAAAGATAACATCAGTTAAAAACCCATTTGGGATTGTCAATTATCAAAACCGGTAGATAGGCGTAATCCGGTCAATTTAGACATCCGAAATATCCCAAAAATTCGCACCCAGCTCAAAGTTGGTGGGATTGTTCAAAACACCATCATAAATGAAATCTTAAAAATTCTCATGGATCCGATACCTGGAAAAAAATTTACTCGAGGTCAAAAGTCACAAAAACGGGGTTTTCACTGTCAGTTTTATCATAAAATTAGTTCAGAAAAAAATTGCAGATCACATAAGTATCCATAAAAAAGTCTAAACACTTTTTTCCTTGCGACCCTAGCCCTGCGTGGCTAGGTATACCACCTTAGCCACACAGGGCTAGGGCTAGGCTGTGTGGCTAGGGTCATATTCCTAGCCACGTAGGGCTAGGGTCGTATACCTGCTTAATCTTAGAATACCCAATACATGCAATTCTTGCGTTGTGTGGGATAGCGAAGAAACTTTCAACGTTATCTTAGATAAATACGTTCAGTATGTACGTCGACATTTTGGTCCCGAATTACTGTCGTATTGTATGGCTAAAATGATTTTACGAAAAATATTAAACTACAGAAAAACATCTTGAAACTTCAGCAACATCTTAATCTTCTGATATTTCATTTGATCAATCTATGACAATTCCTACCAGACAACAGAAATTTCTTACAAATACTCACAACCAATCTCAGTTCATTTCGATGTTGAAAGAAAACTTTACTGCTGAAAATATATTGGTGAAACAAGCTAGTAATGATAATCGAATAAGCAATACAGCAATTCAATTTAGCAAATACAACGATTGTTGCAGGCTACAATGTAGACTGGAAAAGCTCATCATCAATCGGAAATATATTCATCGAGATTATCTACTTCTGCAAAGTGTCAACATCACGCAATAACCGGCTGTGATTCTTCTGCATTTTCAGGAGGGGTAAAACAACAGTTTTCAAAATGTTCGAAAAACAAGATTTAATTCAATGTGCTGGAGTTTTTGAAAAGAGTAGATCAACTCCACAGGAAGTTATCACCAACGGAATTCGCTTTCTTCTCTCTATATATGGAGCTCCTAAGATAAGTTTCGATATGCATGTTTCGTTAAAAATACTCGAAATAAACAACGAGTGCAATTAGCTTGTCTTTTTCCAATCTCAGCGGCTGCTCATCAACATATTTTACAGGTATATCACCAAGTTCAAGTGTGCCTTGTTTATCAGCTAGATCCAACAGACTGGGGTTGGAAGTTGGTAGACAATACATTAGAACCAGTTCAAACGTTACTCCCACAATCAGATTTTGTTCAAATAAACTTTACGTATGTTCAAATCGATGCCTTGTATGATATATTGTAGCATATTTTTTTGTGTACAGACACTTAGGACACTGTGTAATGAGCAGTTTAGATACTTCAATTTCTTGTTGTATTGCCAAAAATGTAACTTGTCATTCTACATTTAAATTAGGTCATTGATTAGTAAGTAGTGGTCAATACAATTAGTTTTTCATCAACTAATTTTCCAAGTTTATGATTTTCACTTTATAACATCATGTAATGGCAGTGCAATGACAGTGAAGCTTACCTTTCCAGGTTTGGTGACCACAAAATCTTGAGCTTTGTATTGATCTCCATGAGCATGACGACCGATAATAATTGAGTTCGTCCAGCCAGGTACTAACTTTGGAATGTTTTTACATAGAATTGGTTCCCTGAAGACTGTCCCACCAAGAATGTTTCTGATGGTACCGTTTGGAGACAGCCACATTTTTTTAAGTTTGAATTCTGAAACAGTCGATTTATGAGGTTCAGGGTTTTATCGGGGTTCTTTTTCAGACTTCTAGATCAAGAAAAAAAACCGAAAAAGATCTTTGATAAAATGGAAAAAGACTAGCACTGAAGTACCCGGAAAATCTAAACTGATAACAAACAAAAATCGATAAAATTGAGAGCAAATATACAAGTTATCTCGAAAAATACTAAAAACATATCATTATTGACAGAATATCGATGGTGTCCGACGTTTCGTCAACGATGGCGGTCGCCATTATCAAAGGCAACGAACGAACTGCTTGCTCTAGTTGTGGTTACAGCACATACTATTAGAATATATTTGAATATTGATATCTAGGAAGGTAAGAATTATGACATTAGAAATCTGAATTGAATGGATTATTAAACGAATAATAAAAAGCCAACATAAATATAAAAATGTGTCTTGATTTTTTTACTTGGTCCAAATTAGGTACTAAAAAGTCAATTAAAACTTCGCTTCTTATTACCTTCTACTCTTTGCTCATCAGGTGTGATAGTGGCACACTTGATTCCTACATTATGTTTTAGAATTGCGTGAGCTGCGTCAATGGTCACTTGATCGTTAGTTTGATCCCTGAAAAATCACAGATTAATATTCATACATCAGTAGCGCGACACATTTTGTCTTTATCATCCTTTGTTTCTTATGAATTTCTTACTTTATTTGCTTGCTGTCATTATCCAACCCATCAACAATCGAGTCATAGCAGAGCAATCAAACGAATCAAAAATAATTATTTTATCGAAAACGCTCATACCTTAGCTCTTGAACCAAATATAAATGATCATAATTCTTTCATGAAAAAATAGTGAATCACCCTGTAAATCATCTGTTGATTTAGTTGGCATTTATTCAGTATGTTTTGACAAATCACAATGGACGGATATAGCATTCAACAACACGTGCAAATAATAAAATTGTTTTATAAAAATGGGTGTTCTTTTCGGGCAACGTACCGCGCGCGTCACCCATTTTACGGTTGCCATAATCGTCCTACCTAGAGAACTATTCGCAATGTAGTGGATAAATTTGAGTCCACTGGTTCAGTAAACGATCTACCAACACCCGTACGACGACGAAATGCAAGATCTGACGAAAATATCGCCGCTGTCTGTGAGAGTATGCAGGAGAATCCGAAGCACTCCATTTTGCGTCGCTCACAAGAACAACTTAGTAAATCTTGCGTCGTGACTAGGGCCTGCACCCGTACAAAATTCAACTGACACAGGAACTGAAGGTGAACTACCATAGAAAACGACATGTGTTCGTTGAATGGGTTCTGGAGCAGTTGGCAACTGACCCTGATTCTCATCGAAAAAACCTCTTCAGCGATGAGGCCCATTTCTAAATGAATGGGTACGTGAACAAACAAAATTGTCAAATTTGGGACGATACCAATCTAGATGAGATCTAAGAGCGTTCAATGCATCCTGAAAAAGTCACTGTTTGATGTGGAATTTGGGCTAGCGGCGTCATCGGTCCATATTTTTTTGAGAACGACGTTGGCCAGGCCATCATTGTCAATGGCGAGCACTATAGGTTGATGATTACCAACTTGTTTTGGCTCGAATTGAATGATTTGGACACCAACGACATGTGGTTTCAACATGACGGCGCTACGTGCCACACAGCGCATGCCACATTGGATATTCTGCAAGAGAGATATGGGGGCATGGCCATCCCACTTGGAGGTGATGTGAACTGGCCAACGAGTTCGTGCGATTTGACCCCGTTAGAACTTTTTTGTGGAGTTTTTTCAAATCGCAGGTGTATGCGAATAAGCCCCAAACTACAGCGGTTCTCAAATCCAACATAAAACCCATGACATCGGTCAAATTCAGCCTGATTTATGCGAAAATTGTACTCATCGCGAAACCTTGTAGCTTTTCTGAGGCACAAAGTATGTGCTCTGCTGTTTCATCATATTCCAAACAGAGACGACACACACTGTCTTCTGATAGTCCGAGTGTCTGCATGTGATGATTCAGACGACAGTGACCTGTAAGGAGGACTGTTAGACATCGTAGTTCTTTCCTACTAAAGTCCAACAACTTTTTCGTTTCAAGTTTCGAAGGGTGAATGAACGCCTTGGAGGAGCTAATCCTGGAAGATTTTGCCAGAAGTCTTTGAATCTTCTTGCCATCCAGGTGTTCAATGTTTGTTTGGTAAAGCCTAAAGCAATATAAAATAACAGGTGCTGGTTCGATGAAGCTAATTGCAGCACCCTCCTATGCAAGGGAGTCAGCAGCCTCGTTGCCTTTGGCCAGGGATCCAGACCAGAGATAATTTGTTAAGTCTTCCTATTGAGGAAAGTCGTTTTTGGCAATTTGCTACCAGTTTAGATGTTGCTCGGTAGGAGCCAAGAGCTTCCAACGCCGCTTGAATGCCCGAGAAAATTTTTATTGACTTGTGTGTGAGGTTGGATTCTACCAATCTCTCCGCACACAATTCGATAGCAAAGATTTCCGGTTGAAATACGGTCGCATAGGTCCTTAGGCAGGTTGATATCTTTGTACTGGGTCTGCAACTGAAAACACCTGAACCTGAGCCCGAAGGTGTTTTTGATCCATCTGTCAACCAAGAACTATCTGCTCTTAATATTTTATTCTCCCAGAGGATCCAGTCCTCTCTACTCGAGAAAAGTACTTTATAAGGCAAGATATTTCACCTCCGTTCCAAATGGAATGATCTCACCATTGAGGGAAAGTGACGTTAAATCGTCTGATTTTTTGCCTCCTGGTGAAGGGGAATATCACAGTTTTGCTGGGGTTGACAGACATCTGATCCCTCTGGCACCAACTGTGAACCACTTCCATAGCACTTTGAATGATATTACAAGCTACCGTTCCCGTTCATGGAGTTACTTGAATATTAATTTTTGGGGACAAACTTTTTGGCTTTTAATTCCTCCACCAAAAATGTAACTTTCTTAGAATGGAATGAGGCAATCAAGTTCAGAATAAACTCTTCACAAAGATGTGTAGATCATGTACGGAAGTTTCCTTGAAAAATTGAACGAATATTCCAAGGCTGAAGATAAATCAAATAACCACATGAATGTTTATGAATACTGTGTATCGGTGTCTAGTGACATGAGGTCGTAATCTTCTATAGTATATAAAGGTGTTGATGAGAAGTTGAAGACAAGAGTTTTCGACAAGAAGCTTCGAGAAGTGCACGTTAAGTATGATAGATTTCCATGTAAATGAAATTTTATTTTCAGGTAACGTTGTGTAGAGTCCTATTTTATTTCCATAACGAGTGTTTGGCGCACAAAGTGAATAAAATAAAGTAATTTTCATGTAATTCAATGTTTATATTTTTGTAGTTGTTTCGAATGGAATTTTTCTTCCAGTTTGTATCTGAAAGAAACTCCTGTGCATAATCTAGACATCTATGTTGAGAATTTAATTTGGATTTGAATACTTTCCACCTTTATTTGGAAGTTTCCCACATTTTACTCATAAAGACGGAGAAATAAAAAGATCTCTTCTAAAAATATCTCTTTTCTAATTTGAATCCAACTTGTTTATATATTGATTCAAATAGTAAATTCAAAACCTCTCTTTCCACCATTTTAATTGAAATTTCTGTTCTGAATCATATCGAATCATATCTTCGTAAAACTAAATAGATACTCTGTAGCTTCATTCGTATTAAAATTACTTTTGAAACTTTTGTTTCGATATATTTTTGGAATATATTAATGATTGTCACTTATTTTCAGTGATGCGTATGTGCCAAATTGCTGGATCAGTGTTTCGTAGTAAGCCTTATAGATTTGCAGTACAAAATGGCGGCTTTGCCATGATAGAAACAGAATGGTCGAGTTTTGTAAATCCTTGGTCTAGGAGATTGGAATTTGTTATTGGCTTCCATAGAGTTTTGCAGGTTCGTTATTCATGATTTTGTAAGGTACAGTTTCGAAAGCAGCAGTAAAAAATGTCGACACCAAACTGGTTAATTTTATTAATTGTGTATTGTGAGTTTGATGGCTGCAAGAATGAAAAACAATGTCTTTTTAGGGACCACATAATCCAGATATATTTGAAACTAGAAAGGATGACGAAAATAAAGATGTGTCGGAGGAAGTTTTGAAAGAAAGCAAACTTATTCGAGGAGAAATACTTCTTTTACTCAACAAAGTGAGTATTTTCGAGTTATTTTTGTTTGATTTGATAGCCATATAATTCAGAATAGCAAATTTGAATTCGTTCAATTGGAAAAGTGCTCAGTTCGACCTTTGGGTAAATTAAATTTTCCTTTTAAGTTTTTCTTTCTCATTGAGAAAAACTATTATATTTCCTGATATTGTGTGAAACTGTAATGTTAAAAATGTTTTGGATACAGACTTGAAAGACCTCTGATATAACACCTCGACTATCATTCTTATTTGAAATTTTTCACTTGTAGTTTGTTATAGGAAGGGGGTGATTTTAACATAGAAATATGCTCTCTAGATATTTCACTATTTTTCACACTCAGTATCAAATGACTTATTCAGGGTTGATGGTTTCTCTGTGGGATAATACGATTCAATTTAAATCATCAATGAAAAAACTAGATGAACACCATTACACAACTTTCTAGGAATTGCCTCGCACTACAGAAGCGGCAAAACATGAAGTTTCGAAACGTTGCAAAGACTTGGCCAACTTTATGGAGTCCCTGATGGACGAAGTGAATAATTCTAACTTGGAAATAGACTTACCGCAAGAATTAGATCCTACCATCTCGGTAAGTTTGAAAAGGAGGGTGAGTGTCATTTTTCATTTTTATTTTCTCACGCTTCCAAATAGATACTAACGAAAAAGTTGATCGCCAATACAAGGTGAAGGGTTGAAAGTGCTCACCCGGAAAAGAATCCAATACATATAACATTATAATATAGGTTCAATTAATCATCTATTTAAAAATGATTGTATTGCGTTTTTTCAGCTTGGGTTGGGGTCTCGGTTTTCTGAATGTGACTGGTGTTTTCAGGTATGAGGACGTTTTTTTCATTCAAAAATAAAATGAAATGATACTGCCTTCTCACAAATTTTTCCCTAATCGCTTTCTGCATGAGTTAACATCAACGATTTTTTTTATTTAAACATATTTTTTCATCATGCCAGAACAAAAACTTGAAATGATTGTAGAGATCAAGAAATATCTGGTTGACATTTACTAAGTTGTTCAGTTCAACTATTATGAAATACTATATGAAATTTAGGAAGTATTACTCCATGTTGAAAGTTTTTTGACGTTTTGATAAATTAAAATGAAACAATATATATA